>PVJA010001728.1:58914-84170 GCA_004027025.1 Myocastor coypus | reverse complement strand
GACACCCAAAGTTAAATGCGGAAAGGTTTATTTAGTTCACAGTTTGTACATGTTCCTGCCTAGAATCATCTAGCTCCACCACGGGGTGGCTTGGCAGACAGGCATCACAGAGGAGAAACAGCTCATGGTGGGTAGAAGGTGGCAAAGCAACAAGGGGTATCCATGGCTCTTTCCATCTCTTAGATCTTATCTGAGCTACTGAGGATGGGTAGCACTCACACCTTTAGCTGTAGTGTATTTCAGCCTAGCACTGCACTACATTAGCTTCAGCATCACACACTAGACCAGCCACCTCTGGAAAAACCTCACCTATGATTTCATGAGGCTGTTGGGGAGATCTAAAGATAAGCCATAACAGCACTTTAAATGGTGTGAAATCAGTAGGCATTCAGTAGGAACTATTTTGAATTTTAATCTTTTCTTAGGCTAGTGATATATGGCACAATATACTTTCTTACTAGTACCGTTCACGTTGGTAGTATATAATGTTTATATTCCTTGTGTGAAGTTGTCATCCTTTTCTTTTTCCTCCTCTTCCCTTCATCTCTTTATCCCCCTCCCATTTGAGAAAGATCAATCTCCCTACTTCCTATTGTCTACTTTTTATTTTGATTTTTATTTATACTTTGGGTTTCTCATATAAGAGACACCACATTATAGTTAAGATTGTGTTCTGATTTATTTCATTTAACATTATGGTCTCTAGTAGTTAACCTGTAGCTCCATCAGCCACAAGGTCATGAGGATCAACAACTGAAAGTTCACAGCCTACTATATTTTTTAAGTTATGTTCAGTTGGTTAGGTATAAACTACTACATGCATTCTGACTCAGGTTATTTTGAATTTACAAGAAGTGTAGTAAGGTGTAACCATATTAAGTCAAGAACTATCTGTCCCAGAAATGAGAAAATAATAGAATGTCTTCAAGTTGCTGAAAGAAAATAGTAGTAACTTTAAAGTTAAGATACAGCAAAAATAGGACTCGGGCCTGCACCTAGAACCTGTCTGTCAGCATGCGCCCTCCACGCCACAAGCCACCAGAATCCGGCTGGGCCCACCCATCTGACCAGCGGTGTCTGCACCACCTAGGACTTCTCCTCCAATATGGGACCCACACAGCCAGCCACTGGGACTCCAATCCTGCCTGCACATGCTAACCATCTGGGCCTGCACCCAGTTGCAGCAGGAAGAAGCTGAGCACAGCAGCCAGACCCAGCCAGACCCAGCCAGGCACATCTGGAAGGGATCAAGACTGGTGGATCCAGACCCAAATTTCGATAGGCGCTAATGGCATAACTTCACCAATATGCAGAGTTCATATGAAATGACAAAGAGAAGGAGCAAGATGTAATCTCAGGTCATGAGTCCACACAGAACAAATACAGGAGACAGTACCATCGCAGAAAACAGGAATCAGGCAGCCAAAATCTCTGAATTGGTAGCATTTGAGGTATATACACAAGTGTAGAAACATATAGAGGAACTCAGATCAAAGATAACATATGAAGTAAAAGAGGAAATGCATGAATTAATAGAACCTGAAGTGGAAAAACAACTGAAGAAATGTATAGAGGAAGTCATACCAGAAATAATCTCTGAAATAAAAAAAGACATCTTTAATTTAATAGCATCTAACGTAGGAGAATAACTGCAGAAAGGTAGATAGGAGATCAGAGCAGAAGTAAACTCTGAAACAGAGAAAGAAAGGATAACGATAAGGAAAAACTTAAATGCTACTAAAGAAGAGATTGATAAAACATTAGAGAGCAGATAAATGATGGATTCCCTGATTATGCAATGCAGGAAAGAAACAGATCGCATTGAACAGTTTCAAAGAGATATACAGAAAAGAAAGTCTCAATCACAAGCTGGCAACACTATATGAACAAAAGTGAAGATAGAATCTCAGATCTTGAAGACACAGTCACACCTAATAAAAAGGTAAGAAAGGATCTCTTAAAAACAACCCGGATGCAGGAAAAAATAATTCAACATCATCAAGATGATGCAAAAATGAACATGAGATTAATAGGAATCAACGAGAAACAAGGAGTCAATACAAATGATATAAAAAGAAAATGGGTACAAGCAATAGCAGAACACTTCCTTAATATGAGAAAAAAAGCAGACGTTCAGGTAACCAAGCATACAGTATATGCTTCAAATAACATCAACCCAACTAAAAACACACAAAGACATATAATAGTCAAGATCCCAGAAATCCAGCAGAAGAATAATATACTGAATGGAGTTAGGGAAAGGAAGCAGATCACATTTAAAGGAAAACCCATCAGAATAAAGGCAGATTTCTCTTCACAAACCATGAGGTCAAGAAGAGCATGGAGCAGAGTGCTTCAAGTCTTCCATGAAAACAAATTCCAGTCCAGACTGCTATATACTGCAAAAACTCTTTCAAGTATGAGGGAGAAGTGAAATACTACCACGACAAGGAGCAACTAAAGAATTTCATGATGTCAAAGCCAACCCTACACAGACTACTAAAAAATATTTCAGAAAGGGACCAAAATGACTCAAACTCCACAAATGAGAACAGAAAGAACCCACCAAATAGGGCAACCAAATAAACACAGGAGAAAAAAATGGTAAACTGTAGTCAGTAAAAGACATGTCAATCATAAGTCGATACATTTCAATTATAACCATCAGCATAAATAGACTCAATTCTCCAACTAAAAGAAATAGAATGACAGAGCAGATAAGGAAGCAAAATCCAACAATATACTGTATACAAGAAATGCACTTACCTCATAAAGAAACTCATAGGCTAAAAGTTAAAGGATGGAAAACAATACTACATGGACCAGCACCTCAAAAACAGCAGGGGTAGCAATCCTGTTGCACACAGTCTAAACTTCAAACCAAGATTGATCAAACAAAATAAAGAAAGCCACTACACACTGGTTAGGGGAAAAATTCAAGAGGAAGATGTAACACTCATAAATATATATGCACCAAACACAGGAGCACCAAATTATGTAAGACAAATCTTAATGGACATGAAAAATCTACCATCCAATATCACTTAATAGGAGACCTTACCAGCCCTTTATCCCAAAAAGATAGATCAAGCAGACAAAAAATTAGCAAAGAACTAGCAGAACAGAATTAAAACTTGGAACAACTACACTTGGTGAACATACATAGAGTATTCCACCCAACCACTTCTCAATACACATTTTTTCAGCTGCACATGGGACATTTTCCAAAATAGACCATATATTAGTTCATAGGTCATACTCAAGTATATACAAGAAAACAAAAATTATCCCATGCATACTATTTGACCATAGTGCAATGAAATTGGAAATACATGAGGAAAGAAACCATAAGAACTCCAGAAATACGTGGAAATTAAACAGCACCCTTCTCCACAACCAGTGGGTTACAGATGAATTTAAACAAGAAATTAAGCAATATCTAGAATTTAATGAAAATTCAAACACAACTTACTGGAATTTATGGAATGCAATGAAAACAGTTCTCAGAGGGAAATTTATAGCTCTAAACTCACACATTAAGAAAACAGAATGGGAACAAATAAATACTCTCATGCAGCACCCAAACTGAATAGAAATGGAAGAGCAAATTAAATCCAAAGCCCAAAGACGGGAGAAAATAATAAAGATTAGAGCAGAAGTTAATTCAATGGAGACAAACAAAACAATACAAAGAATTAATGAATCAAAGCTGGTTCTTTGAAAGATTAAATAAAATTGATAAGCCCCTAACTAACCTCATCCAAAAGAGGAAAGAAAGGACTCAAATTTAAGCAATAAGGAATGAAGGGTGAAATTACTACACAACTAGCAAAGATTCAGAGGATCATTAGTAGCTACTTTGAGAATCTTTACTCTCACAGAATTGAAGCCACAGATGAAATGGACAGATTCCTAGAAAGATGCAAATTACAAAAATTGAATCAAGAAGATATAAGATCTTTCAATAACCCAATAATAGCCAATAAAATACAAAATGTAATGAAAAGCCTATAAACAAAGAAAAGTCCAGCACCTGATGGATTCATCAATGAATCCTACAAGAAATTTACAGAAGACATAATCCCAATACTCCTCAAACTCTTCAATGAAATTGAAAAGGAGGCAATCCTCCCCAAATCATTCCTAGAGGCAATTATTACACTGATACCAAAATCAGAGAGAGATGCAACTAAAAAAGAGAACTACAGGCCAATTTCTCTCATGAACATAGATGCAAAAATCCTCAATAAAATCTTCATCAATAGAACATAGCAAATTATCAAGAAGATTATACACCATG
Source organism: Myocastor coypus (assembly GCA_004027025.1). Classification (NCBI taxonomy): domain Eukaryota; kingdom Metazoa; phylum Chordata; class Mammalia; order Rodentia; family Myocastoridae; genus Myocastor; species Myocastor coypus. Next base: position 79,870 of record PVJA010001728.1, on the reverse strand, counting down.
ACCAGGTAGGATAAATGCCAGGGACGCAACGATGGCTCAATATATCAATAGAGCCAAAGCCAAAAATCACATGATTGTCTCAATTGATGCAGAAAAGGCCTTTGACAAAGTCCAATACATATTCATATTCAGAATCCTACAGAAAATTGGAGTAGAGGGCCTCTACTTCAATCTGAGAAAGGCTATCTATGACAATCCAATAGCTAACATAATTCTAAATGGGGAAAAACTGAAGCCTTTTACTCTCAGATCTGGTACAAGGCAAGGATGTTCTCTATCACCACTCCTATTCAATATAGTTCTGGAATCATTAGCTACAGCCATTAGACAAGAGAGAGAAAAATAAAAGGAATAAGAATAGGTAAAGAAAAATTAAATTATCATTATTTGCAGAAGACATGTAATCTACTTGGAAGACCCAAAACACTCCACCACGAAGCTACTAGAATTAATACTCTAATTCAGTAGCATAGCAGGATACAAAGTCAACACACAAAAGTCAATAGAATTCCTCTACACAGATAACAAACACACTGAGAGAGAAATTAGAGAAACAATACCTATTACCATAGCACCAGCAAGAGACATTTTCAGTGAAAACTACAGTACTCTGAAAAAAGAGATCCTACTAGCTTTCAGAAAATGGAAAGATATTCCCTGTTCATGGACAGGAAGAACCAACATGTGAAGATGGCCATACTCCCTAAACTGTTATACAGATTTAATGTAATTCCTATCAAAATACCATCAACATACCTCACAGACCTGGAGAAATCATTCCTAAAATTTATTTGGAACCAAAATTTCTAGGCAGCAAAGACAAGACAGGAAGCATTACAATTCCTGACCTAAAGTTTTATTACAAAGCTACAGTGATTAAATCATCATGGTATTGGCAAAAAAAAAATAGACCTGAGGATCAATGGAATAGATTAGAAGATGCAGAAGCACATACAAACACACTCAGCTAACTTATCTTCGACAAAGGGGCCAAACATGTTTATTGGAAGAAAGATAGCCTCTTTAACAAATGGTGTTGGAAAAACTAGCTCTCCACATGCCAAAAATGAAAACTTGATGCAGGTCAATCACCATGCACTAAACTAAAGTCAAAATAGATTAAAGATCTAAATATTAAAAGAGAAACATTAAATCTCCTGGAAGAAAAAGTGGGAGAAAATCTTGAAGACACTGGGGTAGGCAAAGAATTCATGGACAAAAATCAAAATGCACATTTATTATTTGAAAGAATCAACAACTGGGAACTTCACCAGCCAAGAAGTTTTTGCACCTGAAAAGAAATTACCAACAGAATGAAAAGACAACCAACAAATTTTGAAAAGATTTTAACTAATAAATATTGAGACAAAAGTCTTCTATCTAGAATTTATAAAGAACTAAAAACCATCGTGGTCCAGAAATTCCAAGATCCAATCCAGAAATGGATATCTGAGATGAACACATGCTTCTCAGAGAAAGAAATTCAGCAAGTCTATAAATATATGAAGAAATGCTCCACTTCATTAGCTATTTATGAAATGCAAATTAAAACAACACTTAGATACCATCTCACCCCAGAAAGAATGGGTACCATAAAGAAATCAAGCAATGACAAATGTTGGAGAGGCTGTGGGGAAAAAGGAATCCCTTCTCCACTGCTGGTGTGAATGCAGACTGGTGCAACCATTATGAAAATCAGTGTGGAGACTCCTTAAAAAACGAGAACTGGAAATCCCATTCATCCCCTACTGGGAATTTTCCCAGAACTGAAAACATCATAACATAGTGATATCTGTGCACCTATGTTTAAAGCAGCACAATTTGTATTAGCTAAATTTGGAAACAAACAAAATGCCCATCATCTGAAGAAAGGTTGAAAAAGATGTGGTATTTTAAGACAATGAATATTACATATCTATAAAGAATGATAAACTAGAAGACTTCATATATAATTGTATGTATTTTTTTTTTTTTTTGTCTTTTTGAGACAGGGCCTCATTATGCAGTTGAGGCTGGCCTTGAGCTCACTTTTGTAGCCCAGGCTTGCCTCGAACTTGCACCGATCCTCCTACCTCAGCCTCCCAAGTGCTGGGATTACAGGTGTGCGCCACCATGCCCAGCTAATTGTATGTATTTTGAAGATATAAGTGAAATAAACCAGACCTACATGTGTAAATATCGTATACTCTCCCTAGTGTGAGAACTCAAATAAGAAATAAAAATGGAGAGGCATAACACAGCTGAATGGAAATCAAGGACTTAAAGGTTAAAAAATGAAGTGACTGCAAGCAGAAAAGATAGGAAGCATGGCAGGGGCAAAGCCTTGCACTTACATGCACAGAATGAATTAGATAATGGTACTAGGAACCTCCAAAATGTTTTTGACACTGAGGATAGCAATGTGTAACAGTAAAAATATGCTTGGAATGCCTGTCATTCTGGTCTTTTACATGTGTGCTGCTTCTAATGTAATTTCAGTTACTGCTGTACTCTGAAGTAAATGGTTGATTTACAAGAAAACAAAAAAGGGTATTAAATGAGAGTAAGAGACTAGACAAAATGCCATAGGATTGACCAGCTACAATTTTGTGTACACTTATCTTTCTAAATGTGTAAGAATGTGTAACTGCTTTTATCACATTCTATAGAGATTTATTAGAATATCAATAATTGATAGAAAATACCAATTCAAAGTTGTCTAAGATGCTTGATACTCGGAAAGTCAGTGATGTTAAGCTCAAGTACCTACATTATAGAGCAATAGTATCACTAAGCTTTTCTTCTGGAGGGTTAAGAATATAAGTTTATAGACCAAAAACTGGAGAAAAAGAAGGGCTACAAGGATGGCCAATATTATGGCCTTACCCCTTCTAGGTCAGTGAGGACTCAGGACAAAGAGAACCTGTAACATCCTATAACTCAGTGGTTTCCTAAATTTTCTGTTCAAGGAAATTATGGGGCTACAGAGGAAAGGGATTGAAGATGTACAATATGTGTAAGGAGAGTCACCTAGAGAGAGAGCATTCTCTCAGGCTTTCACAGAGAGCAAACTGGTCAAGCAATAGCCATAACTCATCCAGATGGCGGACACTGACAATAGTCTGTACATGGACAAAGTAAATCCTGAAGGGACTTGACTGACTTTGGGATATACAAAAATTACATGTTTTGCTCTGCAGATCTTGCTTAAACTTGCCCTCAGCCACCCAGCAGAAAAATTTAACCACAAGGCATAAAATGGAAAGCTAGATTAGAATGTTGTGCTGTAAAAGGCTTAAATCAACAGCTTCCAACATTGCCAGCTTTACCAATAACCCACTGTGATTGGTGAAGATTGGATTATGTATACAACTACTTTATCTCAGTTCAATGAGGAAAAATTTTTTGTACCAATAATGATTAGAAAAATTATAATGTCTACACCCTGTGCTCTGTATAACTAATAAGAAGACAACAATATGCATTGTATCAAATTTTGGAAATGTACTACTAAGGTGTTTTGAAACTGTCACATTGCTATTTCTTATTAAATGTAATAAAAAAAGATATAGCAAAAATATTCCTCAGCTGAAAAAATATTCATTGGATAAAACCTAAGAGTATTTATTCATGATTTGTAGAACAATGCCAAAATCAAAGGTTTATTAGTCAGTGCTGTGTAGTTGGGACCGGTACCTGAGATAAACATTTATAAAGTTGGTTGTTGGCCCTGTGCTTTGGATCCATGGTGAGCCACAGCATCATGGTGGGAAGTACAGCAAGCACAGTGTAGAATGGAGTGGCTCCCAGCCTGGTGGCCAGGAGGCAAAGAGGGTGAGAAGGGACAGAGGTCCTCCTAGCTCCCTCAAGGACATGCCCTCAAATAGCTTCTTTTTTACCTTTCAGCAGGCCTTGCATCCTAAATGTTTCATTGCTTCCCAATAGTACCACATTCTGGCAAACAAGCCTTTAACATATGATCTGTAGGGAACATTGAGGATGCAAACTATTGTATACAATACTTTGTGTAGAGCAGATACAATCTCATTTGGAAGCTTGAATATGTAATGATGCATGAACAGCACAGAAAAAGGTAATGTCAGAAATCCCAAATAAATGTTGACTGTATAAAATAATAACAAAATCTCTGGGTGTGTTGTTGACCACTATGAAATTAAGCTAAAAAATAACAGAAAATAATTGTTTGCTAAAACACACACACACACACACACACACACACACACAAGTTTACATAGATCCTATATATTTGGAAATTGAGCAATATACTTACACACAACTCACAGGTCTAATAAAAATTATAACTAAAATCAGAATACTTTAAAATGAATTAAAATGAAAATATGATATACAAAAGTTGTAGACTGCTGCTAAAATTATATGGCCAGAGAAAAACATATAGCTTTCCACACGTTATTGGAAAATAAGAAAGGCTTAAAATCAAGTGATCTAAGTATTCTTATAAGAAATTAGAAGAAATAATTATAAAAACAATACAGTGTGCAAAATAAAAAGTAGTACAATTGATAACTTATTACCTATTGAAGGTGAATGAGAAAAAAGAGAATATGCAAATTATTATCAGAATTTAAAATAGGACATCAGTGTTTCTAAAGCTATTAAAGAGATAAATTTGAACGTTTTTTGTCACTAAGTCTTAAAAAGAGGAAATGAGCAAATTTGTAAGATATTACTTTCGGCAACTGACTGCAGAAAAGAAAATCTCAATACTCTAATTACTTAAAACTTGTTACAAAGAAAACTTCATGCTTAGATATCTTTATCAGTGAATTTTTCAAATTGTGAAGGAGAAACTTTAAGCTATTTCACCCATGAACAAAACTAAAACATTAACAAATCAAATCCAGATGTAGAATAATACAACAAACCTAAACTGATATATCATTAGCAAGTACAAGTTAAGATAGATAGATAGATAGTTAGATAGATAGACACACACACACACACACACACACACACACACACACACACACACACACACATATTTTGGACCACATTTCCTGGGTTTATAACTCTCTCTCCAGGGCAGACCAGAGAAATTAGAATTGGTCGTCAAAACTCTTGGATTGTCCACAAAGAAATTCTCTGACTGATCTCACAGTAGGTCTGAAGACCTTCCTCATTCCACATGGTCCCTGCCCAATACCCTGGAGGGAAGAATGTTGCAGGGAGTCCAAGAATGAAGGCCTTACTAACTGTCCCTTCCCAATCTGTTAGCATTTGATTAGCCCCTTCGTATCTTTTTTTCACACTTTCCTCATACCTATACAGAGAAGTCTCCCTGAAACTCCAGTGTGAACTGGTTCTGAGAGCTTTGAATAACTCAATATCTATTTCTGAGGGTGGTGTTCCAGGAGAAGGAATTTGAGCTTTGTAGCCCTCCCACGGCATACCTCACCTTGTGCACCTCTTAACTTTTATAATACTTTTTTTAAAAAACAATAAATCAATGAGTATACACTGTGTCAACTTGTCAAGCTTAGAAGTTTAATTAAGTGACTCAGTAGAGAGCCAGGATTCTTTGTAAACATCCTCATGCTTGCAAGAGGAGGGCATGGACATGGAAAGCAGAGGGAATGCTGTCAGCAGGTGGCCTTCAGATTGGAAGTGCAGTGTCAATTTTTCCTTGGATGTCTCTGGTACCCAGAAGTCTGAAGTCTCTGACAAACACACACACCTTATTGCTTCAACTGCACTGAAGAACGCTAATGTTCTATGTATGTGGCTAAAATGAAGAAGACTGCCAATGCCAGGTGGTGGTGAATGTGTGAAGCAACTGTGATTCCTATACTTTGCTATTGGGAGTGTAAACTGATACAAGCATTTTAGAAGCTGATTTTCAGTAGCTACTGAAGCTGAATATAGGGATATTCTAAGTGAGAGGCAAACCTATCGCATGCATGCCACAGTGGGATATTACCGAAAGCTTTAAAATGCTTGCCATCACTGCCCTAAGTAATTTCACATCAGGATTTACACAATAGAACAAATATCCCACAAAAGCTATCTGTGTGTTCCCATGCCTATAATGGCTCCAAACTGGAAATAGTCAAACATTCATCAGTGGAATGGATGAGTAGTGCTACATTCAAATGATGTGCAAACTAATATAATAACTGTCTTACAGATACAACTTGAGTAAAAGAAACTAAATACATTGGGCAATATTGTTGCATCCTTGGGCAATTCACAACATACATGTATAAGCAAAGAACACAGGTTTATTTATAAAGTTTCTCTATCCCTATGTGTTACTTGGGATGTTACTCCATATTTTGTAACCCCGGTTTATCAGTCAGAAATGTTACATGGATTTAAAGAGATGGCCAATAGGAAAGCTATTTGTAAAGTTTCAATTGTAAATTATAATGTGTTGGCTAAATGGAAAATAAAAATGAAGTCTAATAGAACTACCTCTTATTATGTGTCAGATAATCAGCATTTTAATTTATTGCAGCTGAGGAAACAGGAGGTTCAGTGAGGAAAAATAGCGTGCTGGAATGAGCCATTGCCCAGCGAGGACCGTGTAGGAACTCAGGTCTGGCTCAGGCGCTGGCCTCAGAGCCCTATTCTCTCTAACAGGCATGTCTTGAGCAGCTGTGCCCATTGCCATCACCTACCAGACCAAGATGCTTTGAAACCCTCTGGTAACAAAGAGGTCTGTTTCTTTGTCAGGGTCCTAGCACCATGTGGCATTCTTGACTGATCCAGTCCAGGGTGGGATACTCACAAATCTGCACACATCAGCCATCAGGAAGACTTGATCTCTCTCTTCTTCCTGGCTTAGCTCCTTTCCTCAGAAGAATAGTTTCCCTTTCTGGTCTGCTCTCCATGCCAAGTGATGCCGTCCCTCAGACTTTCACTTTTCTGGATTCGGTTATCTTCGTCATGTGCAAAGCTTCCAGGTTCCCCTTCTCTCCAGTTCCCTTTGAGTTATAGTGTCCAGCCCCATATTGTCCCTGCTCCCTAACTTGTCTGCACCCTTAATTCCACTTCTCATGCCCACCAACCTAGAAGATAATAGGCCCCTTATTATCGTTACCTCACGTGGGCTTGCACCGTTCCTGACCCAGGCCTGTTCTCCTCTTTTCCTGTCCATAAGGGCGCTGCTCTGCCATCTGACTGCTCAGTCCCACATTCCTCTCCCTCCTGCACAATGCACAACAGCCTCCCGCCTCGGTCTCTAGTTCCCCCCCCCACCCCACCGCACAGTGGTCCAGTCCCATCCCACCAACCCCCGCCCCCTCAGCACGGTGGTCTATCCCGGGCTGGCGGGGGCCGGGGGCCACAGTCTCCATGCTCAGAGGGTGCAATGGAGTCTGCGGGCCCAGCGCAGGAGCAGGGCCTGGTGCGCTTCGTCTATGTGACCCGCTTCGGCTCGCACCAGTGCGGTGGCGTCCTGGAGCTGGGGGGCCGCCCTGCTCTGGGCCGTAGGTGTTCCGAGCCTGGGGCCCGTGGCTGCCAAGAGGATCAGCCGCGGGACGCGGGGGCGAAGCCGGGGGTCCTGGGCAGCAGGGCTCAGCACACCGGGTCCCAGCGCCAGGGCCTCGTGGCTCCCGTTGCAGCCAGCTCGCAGCCGAAGGCGTCGAAGTCGAGCGCTTGGAGCAGGCCCCGGGCGGCGGTGCGCGCAGGTGGGGCGGAGGAGGGCGGAGGAGGGCGGGGCGGGCCGGGCTCTGTGGGGCGGGGGCGGCGGCCATTAGCCCGCCTGGGGTCGCGCATCGCCTCGTCCCTGGGCCTGCTGGCTGCCTCGCGCGTGCCGGGCGGGCCCCTCGGTCGCCCGTCGGGTGGCTCCTCCCTCAGTCAGCTCCCCGTCGGCGCTCCCGTGGCCGGTCTGTTCTCTTGCCAGCCGTCCATTCTGTCGGCCCTCGGGTCGGCCCTCTCGCAGGTCGCTGGCCAGCCAGTCACCAGTCAGGCCTTGTCCCAGCCTTTTAATTTAATTCCGAGTGGCCCGCAGGAAGGCCGCTGAGGCAGGGAGGCAGGTCTGAGATAATAACGCACTTTTAGTCTCTGCTGCCAGAGCGCCCAAGTTGAGATATTCCAGAGACATGACAGGAAAGAGCGCTGTGTGAGTCACTTCAGCCTCCCAGAGTGAGTGGGGCCCTGGTGTCGATGGCGCTCATTTTACAGAGATTCGTTGAGATTACAGATTAATTTACAGGGAGAAATGACATCCGGAAATTGTGGAGTCATCTAAACACAGGATGTCTTCTCACCATTCAGTCTTTTGTATCTTTCACAAGTGTATTAAATTCAAAAATTTTCCTCACTGGAGGCTTTCCATTGGTAAATTCGTTCCAAATCTTTTTTGTTTGTAGTTTTTTTGCGGTTGTCAATGAAGTATTCTTTACAATGCTCTCAAAATTTTTGTGTATATGAAATATATTGATTTTTAAAACCAGCGTTTTAAGGATTAGTCTGTTTCAGTTTTGAAAGACACATTATGCCACAGTCAAGGTATGAAACAATTCCTTTATCTCAACTTCTTTTCTTCTGGGGGCCCACACGTGCACCTATGCTTTTAAAAAGTAGCTTTATGAATCTGTCATCCACAGTGCGTACAGTTTACCTACTTAAAAGTGCACCATTCTGTCATTATGGTTTTTATATAGAAATCTCAATTTTTTCATACCAAATTTACATATTTACCATCACTATTATCAACTTTAAAATATTCTCATTATCTGAGAAAGAAAGTCTGTACTCATTAGCAGTCATCTGCCGTTCGTCTTTATCCACCAACTCAGCTAGAAACAAGTACTACTTTGTCTCCATAATTTGCGTGTTTCAGATATATAAGTGGAGTCATACATAATGTAGGCTTTTGGACTAGCTGTTTTATTCGTACCTTGTTGATTTCTGTGCATTAATTTTAGATTCTATTAATTCACTAACTGGTTTTGTTATTAGAACGAGTTTTATAATTTATTCCCATGAATTATCAGGTACATATATTTTTCAGGAATATATGTAGAGACAATTTGATTTTTCACTCTTTTTTTTTTTTTTGCCTGTGGTAAGTCTTTCTTTTTTTAATTACATAGGCTACTCCCTCAAGTATAGGTGAAATATCAGATAGTGAGCCTTGCCTTGTTCCTTCTGTTATACAAAATGCCTCTACTGTTTCTCAATAACAGTATTGACTTTAAGGCTGAAGCATATATAAATTTTGTTTTGAAGCATGAGCTTACTGTGCAATCTAGGCTGGCCTAGATTCTTTTGCTTTAGTCTCGTGAGTACTTAGATTATAGGCATATCGCATCATACTTGCCATATTTAAACATCTTTGAGTTTTTATTATCTTTTCAGTGCCTTTTAAAAATCATGAATAGAAAGGTGAATTTTGTCAAATAATTTTTAGCCCTCTTAAGGTAATATTTTTCTTAGACTTATTAATATGTGATTGTAAATTTCCCAATATCAAACCAACCTTGTATTTTTAAATTTCTTCTGTTGTATTATTTTTTAATGCAATCATGTTTTGCTAATTATTTCTTTAGAATTTTTGATTGGTATGCAGGAGAGAGAATGATGTATATTTTTGTTTCCTTGTATTTCTTCACCTAGTTATCAGAATTATAGTTATGTTGTGAAAATAATTAAGATTTTCTTCTTCCTTTTCTATGCTCTGGAATATTTCTAGATCACTGAAACTCTCTAGGCTTGGTAGGTTGGTAGGTTTGGTAATATTCTTTTATGAAAGCTTCTTCCTACTGCTAACCAAATGTCTAACCAAAAGTCTACAGCTGTGTGTGTGTGTGTGTGTATGTGTGTGTGTGTGTGTGTGTGTGTGTGTGTGATAATTTCATAATACCTTTCTCTGAAGCTGGGCATGGTGGCACATGCCTATAACTCCAGCACTTGGGAGGCAGGAGAATCCGTGCAAGCTCAAGAGCAGCCTGGGCTCAAGGCCAGCCTGAACTACATAATGAGAGACTCTGTTTCAAAAAGACAAAAAAAGCTGGGCGTGGTGGTGCACGCCTGTAATCCCAGCACTCGGGAGGCTGAGGCAGGAGGATCCGTGCGAGCTCGAGACCAGCCTGGGTTGCAAAAGTGAGCTCAAGGCCAGCCTGAACTGCATAGCGAGACCCTGTCTCAAAAAGACAAAAAACAAACAAACAAACAAACAAACAAAAAGTAAACAAAGAAAAAAACTTCATCTGTATCTTCAGTGGGAATTGATCTGGTTAAGTTTTCTATCTCTAAGGCACTAATTCTGGTAATCAGTATTTCCTTAAGCCATTATCCATTTCACCTTTCCTAAAGTGGTTGTATATCTGCAAAACAGTATCTATCTTATGATTTTTTTTAAAAAAATCCTGTGTGTTATTGTTTCTTTTTTTAATGTGTGCTTTCTTCCTTTTTCTTGTTCAAAGTTAGCCAGTTTTTAATGTTTGTTTGCTTGTTTTGAGACAGGCTGTCAGTATGTGGTCTAGGCTGGCCTTGAACTTACAGTAATCCTCTTTCCACAACCTTCTCAGTTCTAGAATTACCTGGCTGCCAGCATTTAATTTCTTAAGACATTTTCATTCATTAGGTAATAAGTACTTATATCTTGTTTTCTAAAGGTAATAAAGGTGAATTAATTATTCATTCAACATTTATTTAACATCTGCTACACTGTAGTATTTGGTCAGGTGCTAGTGACAAAACTTATTTAACATCTAATATACTGGCCACCAGGTTTGGTGCTAGTTACACAGTGTATCAGATAAATATTCTCCACTCAAAGAATTTATACATAAAGTATAAGAATATAAGCTAGTAGGTGTGTTATGACAGAGATGGGCTTTGGGTCAGGTGCTAGTGACAAAACTTATTTAACATCTAATATACTGGCCACCAGGTTTGGTGTTAGTTACACAGTGTATACGATAAATATTCTCCACTCAAAGAATTTATAGGTAAAGTATAAGAATATAAGCTAGTAGGTGTGTTATTACAGAGATGGGCTTTGATAGTCAAGTTGAGAGAACAATGAGTCACAGAGGCAGAAAATCAAGGGAATATGAATTAAAAAAATTTAGTGGATAGTAAAAATTATCAATAGCAATGGCTTTGAAATCAGGTAAATAATTTTGTCTATTGTCAGCATTGTAATATTGGCTATTTTGCTTAACTAAGATGGTCCTCTATTTTCTTGTCTGTTAAAGGAGAATAGTATTTCCTGTCTTAAATGGGTGGCAGAAAAGGTTACATAGAGTAATATGTGCTGAGTGCATAGCATAGTGTTTGTCACAGAACTCAGTGTCTGGCACATTAAGCAGAAATAGCTTGAAGGGAAGGAAGTGTTAGCCTAGTATCCATCACATAGTAGACTGGTATGTATTACGAACTATTGGATGAATGAAACATGTTTTGGATCAGGTTGTGGTTTGCTTGTCATTTTGCAATCACCAAAGATTTTTGAATGGTGGAATGAAGTTATTAGTTATTGATGCCCTCTGAAAGGAAAATCTTCTAAGATGTTTCTTTTTTTTTTTAAGATGTTTCTAAGATGTATCAGAGTTTAGCGAGCCAAGAGCAGATTAAGCAGCTCTTCTAACATTGCCAACAAGACCAGTCGTCACTACCAGCCATTACAGATCTTAGGTGTGCTCATAATTTACAAATAATAGAGGGTAATAGATTTTATTGAGGTACCATAAAAATTAATGTCTTGGAAATTCCAAACAGTTGGAGGACAAGGGGATCAAGGAAAGCATCATGGTGGCAGAAGCTTCATCAGATTTTCATATGGTGCTAGGATAGGAGTAAAGGACAGGTGAGAAAAGAACTTGAGCAAATTTTGAGTATGGATCAGTATCAGTGATGAACAGTGCTTAGGGAACAAGTATAATCACACCTTGGGTCAGAAACTGTTGGAAGAGGACTAGAGAAAAATTTGAAACATAAGTTAGCACCAAATCTATTGTTTATAGAGACTGGGCGTGGTGATGCACGCATGTAATCTCAGCACTTGGGAGGCTGAAAACAGGAGAATCGGTATGAGTACAATCTGCATAGTGAGACCCTGTACACCCTGTCCTAAATTTGTAAAAAAAAAAGCCTATTGTTTATACTGGGAATGACCTCAGTGTAGTACACAATATAAGTGGGAGAAATATTGTTTTTTTTCTTTCATGTACTCTCTATTCTTTGTTACATATTTTATATCTCCAATTATTAAAGATAGAGCTTTTTATTCCTAACCTAACCTTAAAGAGTGCAGATGTAATTTAGATAAGACTGAACAGGAAATATTTGAGAACAATGCAACTGTAATTCTCGAAAGTTTGTGGGCATTTGGCGGGGGAAGATAAATATGGCAATGTAAAGAGAAGTTTTCTAAAACCGAGTTATTGTTCTATGCCATGTCTACATATATCATTTGTATTATTATTCACTTTATTTAAATATATACTTTCCTTTCTCAATTAAACTTATTTTAGAACACTTCGCATCATTACCTCTGGAAAACTGGTACTGTTTGCCATAAATACAAATTTACTTTAAAAATCTAATAAAGGCAAAGTACTATTATTAAATTCTAGTTAAATAAGTTGTCTGCTGAAGGTTGTCTGTGGTCCATGAAGGGAAATAAGCAAATCTTAGAAGCATCTAAATGATATACTAGTACCAAATTCAGACTACCTCCTTGCTATAATTAGGAGATTGTTGTTTTAAAAAAATTAGGAAAACAATGAGTTTTTTAACTTGTCCAGGCCATTCTTGAACTTGCAACCTTTATGCCTCAGCCTCTTAATTAGGTGGAATTATAAGATCGCCATCCTGCTAGGTGTCCTAATGTTCGTTAGTGCTGTATCTGGGCTCTGCCCAGAATCAAGTGGCATGCATCTCAGAAATTGGGAAATGCCATTTTAGAATATATTCTAGTTTGTTGAAAAATAAAATATCTAGAGTATGTACCTAATGTCAATAACATAGGTGTGCCTACTGTCAACAGAATTAGAAATTAGATGTTAGTGAATAATAAACACACTCTCTTGGGTGAGTAATGTTATATATTCTATGGTAACTAAATATATGTTGCTTTGTGAGATCACAGAATGCCTCCTGGAAATCTAACCATAGAATAGATGAAGAAAGCCAAGTATTTTGGAGTGGAAGCAGGGCAGGAATGATAGGGAATGGTTTAAGGTAGGGTGAATGTTAGAGACAAAAGTAAATCAAATATAAAGGCTTTCAGCAAGCACATGCTCAGTGTTTATAAGTTTGTGCCTCGGCACAGAGCACTTAGGTTTTCTTCTAACAGCTTTAACATTTAGGAAGGCAGTATCGCTTAGTAAATGGAGCCAGGAAGTTTATTTGCTTTGGAAAACTTCCACCAACTTACTACTAACCTAGCCAGTTTTTCATCTATTATGTGTAGTGTTGATATGTGGTAGGATACTCCTTATGATTTGGGGCATTGGCAGAAAGCTACAACTCCAGTGGGCCACATGATCGCAAGTGTAAAGAACAGATTCTCAACACTGCAAAGCATTGCCTGTGTTATTAGAATGTGTTTTTCCATTCTATCATGTCGACAGCACATCATCTGTATATGTACATGAGATGCTTAGACTGAACATGTTTAAGGTAGGCTGGTCTAAGATATGATGTCTGACCATTTAGATGTATTTAATGCATTTTTTGGCTCTGTGTGTTTTCAAATTGCAACAATTTTGTAAAATTATAGCCTCATCATAAGTCAAGGATCTATCTGTATTACTATGTGACTGGATAAAAACATGAATAAAAAACACATGGCCATTGACCTGCAGGAGTTCAGAGCCTAGTAGAGGAAACACATTATAAATACATGATATTAAAATATGCTAAAATGTTGTGATAAGGATTTATAAGAAAGAGTGCTATACATATAGCTGCATGTATATTCTTGAGGGAAAAGCATTGAGAGAATGTAGCATATGAGTTGAATGTTGAAGAAAAAGTATAAATTTACCTGGAAAGTGAGTGTGTTTTCTATATACTGTTTTAGCCTGATAGAGATGCATGTGCATAGCCTAGAAAGGATAAGAATAAGACATATTGGAGAAATCACAATACGTTTTGTGCAGTTGGAAGCATGATGTATATTTGTAGCTGAATTGAGTAGAATGGAGACTGGAGCAAAACAATGTGACAAGATGTAGTTTCTTGTATTTGCATTTTCTTTTTGACCCTTTTGCGACTGAGCTCACTATCACTAAAGAACAGAGATTGAAACTAGGTGCCCCAGGCCTGCCTTGCTGGCCCCGCCCCTGGGATGGCAATTGAGACTGGGCATGGATGCGCATGCCTATAATCTCAGCTCTTGGGAGGCTGTAAACAGGCAGATCAATACGAGTCCAGTCTAGTAGTAAGGCCCTGAACACCCTGTAGATACTTCCCTGAGATAAAATTTTTAAAAAGAAAAAGAAAAAAAAAAGCAATTGGGTGGAAGCTTTTGTCGCTGCTTACAGGTTTATTAAATTCTAGTTTTCATGGTTGGTTTCAGTATGTAATTAGCTAAATGGCAAAGTAGTATTGCCTAATAATTAGAAATATATCAACAAATAGGAAAATCCCCAGAGATTAAGAGAAATTTTGGTGTTATTTTCAGAATAGTAAATTATTTAAAATATGTATTCACTTTCTTTTTTTTTTGAATTTATATTTTATTTATTTATTTTTTCTTGTTTCAGAATCTTTGTTTGTTTATTCACTCACTCATTTTTATGGCCGGCTCAGCCCGCCCCAAGGGCAGGGCTGGCGCAGCATGTGGTGCCAGGGGATCGAACTGTGGTCCCTGAAGCCGCCCAGGCTTTCCCAAGCAGGCGCTTTAGACCACTGAGCCATCCCGCCGGGTCCCTGTATTCACTTTCATATCTTACCTTTTCACTCTTTTTTTCATAATAGGTTTAACCCAGAACAATGAAGCTAATGTGTTTGACTTTCCTGTACAAGTGCATAAAGCTTGCAAAATTATGAAAAAAAGAGAAAAGGTATGTTATTGCTAAGGGGAATAAGAAATATTTCAATTTTAGGCAATTCTCTTTGAATAAAATGTGTGAAGATATTCAAGACAGTAGAAATAGTTACCTCTTTTGAATAATTTAATCCTCTGAAATGAGAAAATAGAATTTATAGAAATAGAAATGTGCTTGGAAATATTTATTAACCAAAAGGAATAGCTCTTATAATATTTGAAAGTGTAAAATACATTTTAATCAAGATGTAATCCATTGGGAGATTTTTCTAAGCATAATCTGTAGCTTATAAAGTATGACAAACTAATAGATAAGATAGTTTGAGAAGAAAATCATAGAAGCATATCAGTACTATATTGTTCTTTTCAAAGCCAAGGAATTCACATTAACTTTTTAGCAGGAAAGCTGACAAGGATGTGCATTTACTGTTCAACTGTTCTTGACATTTGTTGTCCAGATAGTGTGGTAACTTGAGTGTTTTAAACAAGATGAGATGCTGTACTGATCTCTGATGACTATTTTAGTTTAAAGTAATTATTAATTGATTATGGCACATATAATTGTATTGTGTCTGAGCTTTGAGTTTGTTTGGTATATAATCTGTGTGTAATATAAAATAGCATTAAAGTTGGGTAACTCTTTGTCTTAGTTACTTTTCTCATTGTAAGATAAAATATGCAACACCACAATTAAAGGAGGAAAGATTTATTTTAGTTCAGTTTGTAGAGATTTCATTCCAGTTGTCTGGCTCCAAGGGAGAGTGGCATGGCAGAAGGGCATCAGTCCATGGCAAAAGAGTCAGGCAGCAGGCAGCAAGCAGCAAGCAACAAAAGCAGTTGCAGCAGCACCAGCAGCACTAGTGGCAGCAGCAGTCTGTCCCTTCCTTTTATTCCAGGTTGCCTGCCTTTTGAGTGTTGCTACCCCCACCAAGAGTAGGCCTTCCTTGATCTCAGTATCATACAGTTTATCCCAGCATCACATCTTTAGTCCCTATATGACATATTGTAGATCCAGCCACCTAAAATAAGCCCCCTATAAACTATATGTTTTGTTTTTTCCAGAACTGGGGGTTAAACTCAGGTCCTTGTGCTTGCAAGGCAAGTGCTTATTCTACTGAGCTATCTCCCCAGCCCCCAACTATATGGTTTTGAAGGGGCATCTTATCTTACTGTCTTAAGAGATATTTCTTCCAAGAACTATTTTATTTATTTGGAATGAGATGAAAAGAGCAAAAGCCAGTGTTTACTTTGAACTATTTTGTGTTCACACTAGGATAAATGCTTTACAAATATATTTTTCATTATTGATAATGATTCATTGTTTGGAAATACTCCTCTGTGTGATTGAGACACTTACTTAGTGTCAAGCAATTGGTAAGTGGCAGTTTGATTTCATAGTTCTTATTCTATCTATTCTACTCTATTAATGCCTTGTAGTAATTTTGCTTTGGTATGTCTGGGAGAAATGTTTAACTTTTAACTAAAATAAAATACATTAAAATATCAAATCACTGTCCAGAAAGTAACTTTTTATTACTTTTAAAAAATGAATATATTGGGTCCATTTAGTTAGAAATTTATAGGCTTATAGAAGGAAGCTTTATCCACTACAATTAATTTAAATACTGCAGAGGAGAAATTTCAGGAAGTTAGAAAAGAGATTGGAGAGCTCAGTGATGAAACAATCACTTTCAAATTTTAGTTCTCTGTGTGCTAGTTTTCTTTATAATGATTGACATGCAACACCGTTGGGCCACTCCCAATTGTATTAATCAAAATGCATTCCTAATTTTCTGGTTGATGTCCCTTAACTGTGTTTATCTTTTTAAGATTTCAGTATGGAACAGTGTGTACAAAGACATTTCTAGAATGCTTGCAGAAAATGAAAACTATAGACTTAGGCTTAAATGCCAAAGATCATCTAATGAAAGTAAGTAAACACAGTTTTTGTTGTATTAATGGAAACTGACTTCTATTAACAGTTTAGATCACATTGACTCACGTTAGGCTGGTAGTTTTCCTAAGTGTCTTATTTTACATATGAAACTATAGAAATGGGATTATTAGATTACCACTAGTTATTGTAATTAAAAGTATAAGATGTCTTCACACAGTGAGTGCAGAATAAGTTCTAGTAGGTATGAGTGTAGAAGGTGCCTGTGGCTCCAATGTATGGATCAAAGTGAACACACTTGTTTGTTAGATGTGAACTTTAAAGGCCAGTAAAAAAGCTCAGGGACCGGGGTTTGATCCCTGGTATCACATGCTACACTTCACCTGCCTCCGGCTCAGTGGTGCATGACTGTAATCCCAGTTCTGGGGAGGCTAAAAATAGAAAGATCACCGAGTCTGAGCTATGTATTGAAACCCTGTACCAAATACGTAAAAAAAGGTGAACTTTAATGCCAACTTTTTAATTCAGATTGCAAGAGTCATCCACTTCAATGAAGACAGACTTTTAGATTGCAATATGAACTTACATGTTATAGGACTGGCCAAATAGGTCAGCAGATTAAAGCTCTTGAAAGCAGGCATAGGGGCCAGGATTTGATCCCCAGGCCTGCCAAGTGCTGTGATGGTAATTGAGACTGGGCATGGTGGTGCGAGCTTGTAATCCCAGCTCTTGGGAAGCTTTACACAAGTAGATCATTGTGAGTCTGATCTAGCAGACCCTGAACACACTGTAGATCCTTCCCTAAATACAAAAATAAATAAATAAGTAAAGTTACACATTATATATAACTTCTTGTAGTCATTTCCTTTTCATAGGTGCTGCAGTACAATTTAACACATTTAATAGAAACTGCCTTTTATTGTGAACTTGATATTATTTTTTGTCTGGAAAACAACCTATGAATTAATGTGTTCTGGCACTGCATCAATATTCAGTTCATATTGTTGTCAAAGTAAATTAGATATAATCTGCTAAATGTATTTAAAAATTAAAAGTTTGATTCTCAAAGTATGAAGTTGAATGAAATTAATGTAACAAATAAGGTCATAATTTTTTTTTTTTTGTACCAGGAATTGAACTCTTGATTTACACTTGCCAAAGAGGCACTGTGAAGCTGAGCTAGATCCCTGGTTCCTAATGTTATAAATTGCTGAATTAAAATATTTACTTTTTTGGGCCCAGGGAAATAGCTCAGGGACACAAGTGCCTGCATGAAAAGCACATGGTCCTGAGTTCAATCCCCGATTCAAAAAAAAAAAAAAAAAAAAAAGTTAAAGTAGTTACTTTTTTTCCTTCAGGCACACATATAAATATGCATTCCATTCCCTGGCACTCAGTATGATCTCTTGATGACAGTTTCTATTTAATAGTTCTTGTGCTAGTTTGTGAAAAATATTTTAATAAATGAGAAATAGGACAATTCCATTTTATAAACACTATAACACCAAAAATTCTAATGTTCAAGTACTATTGCATCAAGAATAGCATAAATTGTTTGCGATAACAATGTATAAGTCAGTGCTTAGATTTGTGATGATCTACTTATCCAATTAAGGGGAATGGAGAAGACTAGGAAAAAGACAAGTAGTCAGAGATTCCTTAAAAGAAATAGATGTTAAAATAGGCAGAGCAGTGTGCAAAAAATACCTGGACGTAATTCAAAATGCTATTCCACTCATTACAGAAACTTCGATGTCAAAGGATATTTTCTACCTCAGCAAGAAACCTTCTACTAGACGTAGAGTAATTGTATAATGATTATTTAACAATTTAAAACGATATGTTGTTTTTCAGAAATAATTTTCTCATTAACAAAAGATTTTTGAAATACATTATTTTGCATTAGATTATTATTATTATTATTATTATTAATTATTATTATTAGGTTTGTTTGAGACAAAGTCTCAAATAATAGTGCAGCCTGGCCTTGACCTGATTTATATAGCCCAAGTTGGCCTCAAACTCATGTCAATCCTCCTTCCCCAGTCTTTCAAGTGTTGAAACTACATGTGTGCACCATCATATCCACTTTATTACAGTTTCAAATTGTAAAAAAGTTTTAATGAAACTAATAATTATGTTGGAAACTGTTATGACTTTCTTAATATACATTTATTAATAAAGAAATCAGTATTAGAGGCCATCTTGAATTTTTCTTCTATTTTATGTTCTAGACTGAAATTATACAACATGAATTTTCATATCATCTTCTGGTAAGAATCTACTTGATAATAATTGTGTGGATTTTTCCCCTTCACTTTTATATCTTACCTTGTGCAAATTTTAATATATAACCATGAGTGGCACCGTTCTGTTTTGTTCTTTAATCCAACATTTGGCACATAATGAAAGCACCCATTCTGCCTCTTCAG
Organism: Myocastor coypus; assembly: GCA_004027025.1. Lineage (NCBI taxonomy): Eukaryota > Metazoa > Chordata > Mammalia > Rodentia > Myocastoridae > Myocastor > Myocastor coypus. Next base: position 60,576 of record PVJA010001728.1, on the reverse strand, counting down.
CTGTATTTTCTTTGTATTTCCCATGTGTTCTTTTGCTGTCCTAGGAGTAATTGTTCATGCTATTCCTTGCTTACATATTTTCTCTTAGTTAACTCACAAAATTTTGTAACTTCAATGAATCTGTTTGGATATATGATTTAATATATATTGTGTTCCTGACTTTTGATTTTCTTCAAGATACTTTAAACTTCTTTCATTTGTGCCCCTGGTTTCTTAATTACCTGGTTTCATTCAACTCTGGGAGAAATTATTTCTAGCATCTCACAATTTGTAAAGTAATAGGAGAGATAGGTGGGTGATACAGGCTTTAGAAAAAAAAGTTAGGGGGCCAGCGAGATGGCTTAGTGGCCTAAAGCGCCTGCTTAGGCAAGCTTAGGCAATCACAGGGCCCTCAGTTCAATCCCCAGCATCACATGCTGTGGCAGCCCCACCCTCAGGGCAGGCTGAGTTGGCCATAATATAAAAAAGAAAGAAAAGAAAGTTAAGGGTTTATAAGTGGGAGTGTGAGGAGCATAATATATTTTAGATATGAAGATGAGCAAAAGTTATTGTTTTTAACAGTCTATGAAATGTACAGCTTAGGAAAAGATTATTCAAACTAATTGTCTTAGTTACTTTTTACTTGTTGCTGGGACAAATACCTGACATTCAAAATGAAGGAAGGAAAGGTTTATTTAACTCACAGTTGCTAGAGATTTCAGTCCATACTCGGCTGGCTCCAAGGCAGAGAGGCACACATAGCAGAGAGCAGCAGTTTGTGGTGGTGGAACAGCAACAATGGCGACAGAAGCAACAGAACAACCATGGGAGCAGAGAGCAACAGCTCGAGTCTGTTTCTCTGTCTCTCTCTATATTCCATTCAGGCTCTCTGCCTTAGCCTATCCATACTAGGCCACACCCCTAATCCCAGCCATACTCAGACTGATAACCCCATCAGTACTAAAACACATAATCCCAGTGGATCACGTCAATCCTCAAACTCTAGAAGTCCCTCCCTGCCCCATGATTGCATGAGGCTTTGGGGGGCCAACTAGACATAAGCCATAACAATAATAATTAAAGATCTAAAAGTACATTGAGATAATATCAAAGAATCTCTTGAACACTTGATTGAACACTGGGAAAGAATTTGTACTCTGTTCAGGATACAATAAAAAAATGGAACATTTTCTTGACCTTTTATTTTAAGTAATTCCAAATGTACATAAAGTTCCAAGAATAATACAAACAACTGCAGTAATACTGTTACCCAGATTGCCAATTATGTCCATCTTGTCATATCTGTTTTTTAAAATTTTTTCTCTACCTCCACTCCTTAATATTGTATTCTAGGGACTATGATATCCTTTATATAATTATGCCACAATTATTAAATTCAGAAAATTGAACATTAAATTTTTTAAAAAATCTTTATTTGGCACAAGGTCTCATTGTGTAGCTTGGACCTGTAGTGATCCTCCTGTCTCAACCTCCCCCTTGCTGTGATTACAGGCATGTGCCACCAGGCCAAGTTTGAGTGGCTGGCTTGGTGCCTCGAGCCAGCATGGCATGCACCAATGGGGAGTGAACCCAGGTTCTTGTGCTTGCCAGGCAGGCACTTAGACCTCCAAGATATCTCCCCAGGCTGAAATTTAACTTTTGAAATAATGCTTTTGATTCTGT
>PVJA010001728.1:0-58814 GCA_004027025.1 Myocastor coypus | reverse complement strand
CATTATTGGTACAAAAAATTTCTTCTCTTTGAACTAAGAGAAAGTCGTTGTATATATAGTCCAGTGTTCCACAATTGCAGTTGGTTACTGGTGAAACTGGCAGTGTTGGAAGTTGTTGATTTAAGCCTTTTACAGCTCAGCATACTAATCTAGCTTTATGTTTTATGCCTTGTAGTTAAGCTTTTCTGCTGGGTGATTAAGGGCAAGTTAAAGCAAGACCTGTATAACAAAACATGTAACCTTTGTATCTTCCAAGGTCAGTCAAATCCCCTCATGATTAACTTTGAAACCATGTACAGTGCTTTGTACAACTGTTGATAGTGTCAACTGCATGGATGAATGATGGCCATTGCTTGACCAGTTTGCTCTCTGTGAAAGATTAAGTATTCTCCTTAATTTGTAACGGTGCTTTAACATTTTCTTGCTTTCATTAAATTCACAATTTTTAATTGTTTTAATTAATTTCAGTGAGAAAAAAATAGCAATGAGAGTTTCAAAACAGGTTAGTGGGACAGTTACAGTAATTAATGCATTGTACATTATTATCTTCATAGTAGTTATTCAGAGTACAAGATGCAGACATATCTTGTCTAAACAATATTAGTACAGATCTTCTCATTGAACGAAGTGGTGAGCACAGCTGCCTTTCTAACTTCACATTTTTGAAGAATATAGGACTGGTATTTTTCAGACTATTTCTCTGTATATCCTAGCACTTTCCTGTTACTTAAATTTTGTTATGTATTTTGTCTGAAACATTATATAAATATCAGATCTGTGTAGTGATCTTCACTTATTCTTTATTTGTGGGACTAACTTGGAGTTCTTGAAGTTGTGCATTTACAGTTACAGTTTTACTCTTGTAATTGATATTCAATGGAAAGCTAATAGAGTCCACAAAAATATTCTCCATCAATATGTGAAACATTTTAAACATTTAAACATTTGAAATATTTTAAAACTGCTCTCAGAGTTTGATCCCATTCACAGAAAAGGTTTTAAAGGAGGTAAATTAGTAGTTGAAAAACTCTGGGGTCTGTAATAGCCATCCAAGAGAAAAATGAAATGCATTTAAATGAACATGACAGAAAGGACCAAGAGGTGACATATGGTTAGAGGTAGGGAATCAGAAAGCAGGTACTGAGTTTTGAGACTGAGTAAATAAGAAATAAGGAAGTCAGGAGGAAGAACTCATTTGATGAACATATTGAGTTTTATTTTTCTCATGTTGAGACATCCTTCCAATTCTGAGCCAACAGTTGCAAGTATTATATTAGATCTGGTGATATATATATATATATATATATATATATATATATATATATATATCACCAGATCTATATCTATCTATCTATCTATCTATCTATCTATCTATCTATCTATATATCCTTCTTAATGGTTATATTCTGGTTCTAACAGTAGCTGTAGATAAAAGTGTCAGTATGAGGTTGGAGAAGGAGCAGAGGACTGAGTACAACATGTCAGACAATGTCAAGGAAGAATAATTTTTAGTTTCAGCATCTGGGTTTCTAGGGCCTTAATCTGGCATAAAAATAGATGGCTGAGGGGTTGAAGAAGGACCAGACGGAGCTTACCAATGATCAAGGAGTTGGCAGTTCAGAGGATGAAGACCTTGCTATGGGAGAGCAAAAGGATACAAGAAGTAGAAAAATAAAAGAATGTCAATCAGGACCATTTTAAGAGTCCTAGTGCCTAGGACTGAAACGTTAAATGTTGACATTGTCTAAATAATAGGCTCATTTGTGACTTGCACCATGGCCTGGAGTTAAAAGCCTGTGATGCTGGGCTGTAACATAGTTTTTATAGATTGAGCTGTTGAAGTCACCAAGGGTGTTAGTAGCAGTTGGAATGGAAAGAGTAGTATGACCTTCACTTTGAATTCATCAGACACTTCTGTGGTCACCTATAGAAAGGAGAAGTTGCTAAAGCAGTATGTACAGAGAGTATCTATAGTATGTTATATTTTTTAGTAGCTACTGACATATTTAACTTTAATATGGTTTAATTTTGTCACTTTTTATTTAGGATTGACTTATCCGTGGGCCTGTTTTATTGTGAAGATTGAGTTGAGAGATGGAATATTAAATGAAATATAATTTTGGTGTGTTTTATTGGAATTAGCACTTTATAAATTGGATGGAAAATGACTACATAAATGGTGTTTCTTTGTAAGTCAGTGAAGATTTTAGTTAAATGTTATATGCATGCAAATGTTATATTTAGAATTAATACTTACCTTGGATATTTCAAAGAATTTTATACATAAAATTTAAATTAACAGATTAGTACAATTGCATGTGTTTATAATTGTCAATTTTTTTCTTTTCATTGGAGTCTGCAGTTCCTGTTTTGTACATCCCTTTTTTATATGTAACTGCTATGAATTAAATGGCATTAGTTTGCATTATTTTTTATCTCAAATTTTTCTTAAATCTTATACAGCAATAATTACATTGAGTCTTAAAACTAGTGATTATTTGAGCCATCTTTTTATCCTAAGAAAATTTAGTGAAGTGTATGTTTGTTATATGGTTATATTATAATGGGCTCTATAACAATACAGGTATTTTAGGAAAACTTGTGAAAAAATTATAGGAGATATTCTAAGCTATAATTGACACATTTAAACCAACAAATTGAAAGGTTTAAAACTTTGAAAATCATTTAAAAACCTTTTAAAGTGAGGTATTTTATTTTCTACACACTATTAAATGGTAACCAATATTGTCTATACCAGCTTTCTCATTTATTTACTTACGTATTGATGGATGATCTTATCCTTCTTAAACTGGCAACTTGGGATGGGGCAGGTCAAAAGAGACGTCTGTTGTGAGCTTCTGTATATACTAATTGATTTTTCTCCCTTGATGTAGCTGGTCCTTTTCCTTAGGTATCTAGAATGAGAAAACATTGTCTATTCTTGTTGGAGTCATTGAGAAGGTTTGCTTCCTCACTTTTCTTACAAATGTGTTATAAAATAGAGAAAAACAGACTTTTTATGAAGTAGTATAAAATGTAGGAAATGTAAAATGATTCATAGTTGTTTCTTTCTGTATCTATAACTTGAGATTATTTCATAAGACTCCAACAGAGTAGGATTTTATGGTAGTGTGTTCTTCTGGTGACCATGTATCAAATCCACCTGTTTCTAGCTGAAGAACACATCGCTTATATGACTTAAATCTGGTGCTAAATAAAACTGTTTAGACACAGTATATGTAACATTTCATACTACATAAAGTTTTGTGATAAATGTGAATCAGGACTTTAGGTTTGCTTCATTTTATAGTTCTGTGACTTCTACACCTTGCCACAGTATGTAGTGTTTTAATTTGTTAGATGTGCCAATTCTTATTGAATCTGATACTGTATACAGACATAGTTTTTCTTACTATTCTAAAGCCAATGGAGCAATAAAGATTTCCACTGAAATTAAATGAACACTTAAATATTCACTCTAAATTTCTTTTTTTTTTTTTTTTTTTTTTTTTTTTTTTGCGGGACTGGGGTTCGAACTCACGACCTTGCACTTGCCAGGAAGGTACTTGTGCCACGGAGCTATCTCCCCAGCCCCCACGCTAAATTTCTAAATTTTTGTTTCATAGTTTTGGGTGAAAATTGATAAATCTCTGTTTTGCTAAATAAAATATGATAGAAATTCTTTGCTGACATTACTCAATATCAGTTGTGATACTGTGATTTATTTGTGGTTCTCTAATCTAGCTAGGGTGAATGACTTCTGCATTAAAATCTTAAACTGCTACCTAGTTCTGCCTTCCCTTCCTCTCCAGCAGACTTTTTCTCTGGTCTCTATGAGTAGGAACACTTGGCAAATCTATTCCTGATTATTTGTTTCCTTTGTTTAGATCTTTTTATTTTAGCCCAACTCTCTGATTATATAGAACTACATACTGAGAAGTGTGTTGTTAGGTGATTTTGTCCTATTTTCTCTTAGTTCAGTGAGAAGGTTTGTACTAATAGTATTTAGACAAGATATCATGTCTGCATCAAGTACTCTGAATAACTACTATGAAGACTTCAGTATGCACTGTATTCATTATTATAACTGTCCTACTAACCTATTTTGAACCTGTCTCATTGCTATTTCTTTCTCATTAATAAAGAACTAACTTACATTCTCAATCCTCCAGTAGAGAAGCTTCATGATCCTATTACTCTGTAACATAGGTAATTGATCTTAACATCACTCTTTCTGAATATCAAACATCTTCGATTTAGCTTGAAATTGGTATTTTCCATCAATCATTAATATACTAATAAATCTCTATAGAATGTAATAAAAGCAGTTACACATTTTACGCAGACCTTTAGAAATCCAAGGATGTACAAAATTGTAGCCTGTCAAACCTATGACATTTTGCCTAGTCTCTTACTCACAATCTACACTCCCCCCCCCTTTTTTTTTTGTTAGTCACATTTTGGCCCTAGCCCTTCAAGGTCAGTAAGGACTCAGTACAAAAGACAACCTGTGCTGTAATATCCCATAACTCAGTGGTGTCCCAAATTTTCTGGTCAAGGAGATTATGGGACCTCAGAGGAAAAGGATAAATGAAGTATAGTGCATCTAAAGAGAGTCACCTAGAGAAAAAATATTTTCTCAGGCTTTCACAGAAAGCAAATGTTCAAGCAATGACTGTGACTCATCTCAAGGGCTGACACTGACAACAGTTCTACAAAGTACTGTACATGGTTCCAAAGTTAATCCTGAGGGGGTTTGACCTTGGAAGATACAAAAAATGAATGTTTTGTTATACAGGTCTTGCTTTAACTTGTCCTTGATCACCCAGCAGAAAAGCTTAATTATGTGGCATAAAACACAGAGCTAGGCCCGGCGGGATAGCTCAGCGGTCTAAAGCGCCTGCTTGGGGAAGCTTGGGCGGCTTCAGGGACCGCAGTTCAATCCCCGGCACCACATGCTGCGCCAGCCCTGCCCTTGGGGTGGGCTGAGCTGGCCATAAAAATGAGTCAGTAAACAAAGGTTCTGAAACAAGAATTAAAAAAACAAAACAAAACACAGAGCTAGATTAGTATGATGACCTGTAAGAGGCTTAAATCAACAACTTTCAACATTGCCAGTTTCACCGGTAACCTAATGCACATGAGGAACATTGGACTGTGTATACAGCTACTTCCTCTCAGCTCAAAGAGAAGAAATTTTTTTCTTTTTTTTCCTTTTCTCTTTCCTTACCAATATCAATCAGAAAATTCTCCATGTCTACACCTTGTGCTCTGTATAACTATTATGAAGACAACACTATGCAATGTGTCAATTATTGCAAATGTACTAACGTGTTTTGAAACTATCATATTGTTATTTCTTATTAAAATGATAATAAAAAAGAAATAAAACTGGGTGCTTTGTGTTAATTACTCAAGATAGCCTCTTGATGTAATCAGCAAGTAGGGAAGCACAATATGAATGAGGGTGCTACTGCCGTAATGGGGCATACTGTTGTGTAGTAATTTTTTAATAAGTAGAGTTTATTAAAACATTACTTTGGGGGGTTGGGGAGATAGCTCCGAGGCACAAGTGCCTGCCTGGCAAGTGCAAGGTTGTGAGTTTGAACCCCAGTCCCACAAAAACAAAACAAACAAACAAAAAAAACATTACTTTAGAACAACAAAAAAAGTATACCATAGTAAATAATAAACCAGCAACCTAGTTGTTTATCATCAATATGTACAGTATGCAATTATATGTGCTATAGTTTTATACTTTTATTTTCTGCTGGGGATTGAACCTAGAACCTTGCATACACTCAACTTATGGGCTACATCTTCAGCTTTGTGCTGTACTGTTATTCAACTAGAAGTTCCCTAGGTGTGTTTATAAGCAGTACTACCACAAGCACGTGAGTGATACATTGGTGCTAGTATGGCTACAGTGTCACAGTAATGTATGTTATTCTTTGATTTGTCATCAACCAAAATGTTACGATATGAGGTAAGATTGTATTTGCAACATCTGTTTTGGATTCTATCATATCTGCTATGATAAAATATAGCAGATATTTTGTATGTAGATGTGCAGATAGGGAGGGTAGGGTATATCTAATGATTTTAATCAAAAACTTCAATGATTGTAGAATAGAGATGAAATATGTTGATACTTCTAATAATCATTCAATCACTTATTCCATACCCAATTAATAATTTCAGGTGAGCTTTAAAACTATTAAGGAAGCCTAAAAGGATCTTGTTAGTATAAGAACTACCTAACATTCAGGGTATTTTCAAATCCAGTGTAAATGGAAGAAAGTTAATGTTTTGCAGAAGTATTGAGTAATCTATGCGTGTCAGGTTTTAAAGTGGTGGAAGAATAGTTTTGAGTTTGGAAATGGTTGTGGGGTTAGGAAGGCTGAAACACCCTGTTTTTATGGGAAATATCATCAGCACAGATTTTATTACATGGAGAATACTTGGCTACTGGAGCAGGATCTTAAGTTTATAGTTCAGAGACTATTGCTGTGCCAGCTCTGAAATATGTTTCTCAGATTTCCTACCACAAGGGCCATCGTTAATGGTGGTTCAGCTGTGTTGTATTGTGAGCTGACTATTGTATTTGTATAAGGCTGTTCTTCACAACAGGTTGGTCTCTTATGGTGATTAAGCACGGTAAGACTAACAAGGCAGGCATATTTCAGAAAACAGGCCTGAAGGACTTTCTATTTGCCTTGCTGCAGCTTTTTAAGACCTGCACCAGAGACAGAGTCTAAGACTACACACCCTTCTTTACCTCCATCTTTTCCTTTCAGAGACCAATCCTTCTTGGTGGTCTAATGGCTAGAGTCACAAAAGTTTAAAATTGTATATGTGGTCAGTTGAGGCAGTCTGCCATGATAAAATGTGGGCCAGGTAGGGGAAAAGCTGAGACTCTGGAATGTGTGATGGCAATATCCAAATATATTTGCCTCTATCTTGAGAGTTTGAAGAAGTGGCCATCTTGGTCTGTGCTGGAAGTGCTAGAGGAGCTTGACCCTCTTCAAGGAAATAGGTTCTGTACTTGGGAACTTTTATCATCTCCTCTTCTGGCCACCAGGCCATGACTACAGTTAAGTGCCGGTTTAACCCAAGTGGAAAAGTGTTGGTGCCGGTAGAGAAGGGAAAAATGCTAAGAATGAGCTAGGCATTTATTTATTTATTTATTTATTTATTTATTTATTTATTTATTTATTTATTTATTTATTTTTGTCTTTTTGAGACAGGGTCTCGCTATGCAGTTGAGGCTGGTCCTGCGCTCACTTTTGTAGCCCAGGCTGGTCTCGAACTCGCACCAATCCTCCTGCCTCAGCCTCCCAAGTGCTGGGATTACAGGCGTGAGCCACCACGCCCGGCTAAGCTAGGCATTTATTGACATGAGCAAGGGATTAGATTTTGACAATGTTTGATCTAAGAGAGTAAACTATAAATCTGTGGAAAATCAATAATGGATAAACTTTGGGCCACTTTCTTGAGGCTTATTTTAAATGAGTACTGAGTTTACATTGATTCCTCAAGCTGCAAAGTATCATCTTGTCAACTCTAATAAAGTGGGGGCCTCTAAGATTCAGGCTAATTCTTGAATAAAGCCTGGCTCATAATAAGCCCACTAGTTTTATAAATATAAGTGGTGATCACTTTCCTAGTCCCCAGGTATATATTTGAAGTTGTTGTAACTAGCAGTTGAAATAAAAAACACAGTGGATACTTGTCCTGTAAATTGAATTATCATACTGGGGAAACACAACTGACAATGACTAAAGCTTGTAGTGATTCTCCTGTTTTCAAAAGTGTATATTTAAAAAAAATTCTTCAAGACTTTTTTACTTCATCTGTGAACTATTTAGAATCATATTTCTTACTTTCTAATTGTTGAGTTTTCAATAGTAACCATTATTGATTCCTACTTTGATTCTATTATGGTCAGAGAATACACTGTATGACTGATATGACTTGTCTTTATAAAAGTTAAAATAACAAAACTCAAAAATGATGTGTATTCTGCTGCTGTAAATTGTCCACAATTGTCTTTTATATCCTTTTGTTTTTTCTTCTTATTGAGGTTTTAAAACGTTTTCTTATTTTCTGTCTTGTCTATCAGTTGTTGAAATAGGTAAATTAATGTCTCCATGTGTTACTATAGCAATACCATGATTTGACACAGGAGCCAAATGTCCTGTGGGAGCAAAGAGCAATAAACAGAGCCCAAGGAGAGCTGTTGTCTCTTTTGTAAATTCTGACAAGTCTGGATAGAAGGCTATAGATAACAGTTTTTCCTGCTGGTGCCCTGTTCTCTAGTCCCTTGCTGGGGGTATTATCTGCTAGCATTGGGTAAACCGAGAGGTAGGCAAATGCCTGAAGACAATAGAAAGAGTAGTTTGTATTCACAAAAGCATCCATGGACATTACTTAGTCTTCTTTTAATTCTCAATAAATGTGAGAGTTTTCCATGGCTGGGGCTCACTTAAAATAATCTCAGAGAGACCTCTGAAGCTGCATTAATCCAATTTTCCTGTTGTTTCTTTCAGCTCTAACTTATATCATACAGCATATCACTGTATTTATACTTTTTCTTTAAGTTCTATTAATTTTTCACTTCATGTATTTGGCAGTTATATGATTCAATGCATACATATCTGGAATGCTATGGTTTCTTAGTGGATTTATAATTTTCTGTTTCTAGTAATTTTCTTTGCTGTTAAGACTATTTCATACTACTGTGACAATTTCTGCTTGCCTTTTATTACATCTTATTACATCCTTTATACATTTAACTGTTTCATATATTACATTTAGAATTTTTATAGACAACATAGCTGGGTCATGTTTTTAAATCTATTTTGGCAAACCATATCTTTGGATTGCTATATTTATATTATTTAAACCATTTATATCAATTAGTTAATGATATTTTAGTTCCCCAGTTTTCTACTTAAGCTCTAATTGTGAAGTATATGAGGCAAAAAGAAGACGTAAGGAATGGATTATGGTTACCCAGTCTGTTTTCTCTTTGTAACTTTTGTGATTTTCTTTTGTTTTATATACAGATGTCCAAGATTTTTAATTTTAAAAATTTGTAGAAGAAAAAGTATATGTAGTCCATATCCCTGAAAGCATAATGTATTAGTCATAGTTCTTTAAAGAAACAATACCAAGTTAAATATATATTTATTATTATATATTAAATATATTATTATTATTGTTGGAAGGTATCTATTAGATTGTCTTACATGACCATAGGTTGGATAGTTTCATGATGGCTCCTGCAGACTGTAGATGTAGGGAAACCAGTAGCTACTCGCAAGAATCTACAAACCTTGAAACAAGAGAGACCAATGATGCAATCCTAGTCTAAAACCAGAAGTCTGGAATCTCTGCAGGGGTCATTTGTGTGAGCCTGTGTTCAAGGTTGAATTTGGAGTTTGATGCCCATGGGCAAAGGTAGCAGCAAAAACCACAACTGCCAAGAATAATTAAGCTAGCATGTGCCTGTAAGCTTTCCTCTTCTTTTTGTCCTACCTGGGCCCTTATCTATTAGATTGTATTGCCTATAATCAAAACAGATATTTCCTCTCATTTCATTGACCCTTATGCTGTTTGTCTGTTGAGATACACTTGCAGACATATGCAGATGTGTGCTTTGCCAATTCAAGACATCTCTTAATTCACTCAAGTTGATAATCAAAGTTAAGGATCTTATATAGTCTCAATATATATATTCTACAAGGGAAAAGTACAAATGCAATTCAGTGAAGGAAGGGTAATCTTTAATACACAATGCTGGAATAAATGGATGTGCTCAAAATGAACTTAAACGTGAAAGCTTATACAAAATAACAGTTTAAAATGAATCATGAAATATAAATATAAAATGTTAATAATAAATTAGGAAGACAGAGAAATTCTTCATGATGTAATAATATTAGACATAAACAAAAGGAATGAAATCTTCAGAGAATTTGTAGACCTGAAACCCAAAGAACAATTTATAAAATAGAAATTGATGAATTAATTTCATTAAACTAAAATATTTTGCTCTGAAAAATAGAAAACATGATTAAGAGAATTGAAAGCTATAAGGCCCAGTGAGATAGCTCAGGGGAACAAATGCCTGCTGGCAAGTGCAATGTCCTGAGTTCAGTCCCTGGTTCTAGAAAAAAAAATGAAAGCTACAGACTGGAAGAATACATACATATGTGTGTGTGTATATATATATATAAAATTTTAGGGAGGGGTGTACAGGGTGTTCACTACAAATCGGACTCATAGTGATCTGTCTGTTTACAGCCTCCCAAGAGCTGGGATTACAGGCATGCATCACTACACCAACTCTCAATTGCTGTCGCAGAGCACTCTGGGGGCGGGACGGGCACCACATGCCTGGGGGTCAAACCTTGGTCCCTGCTTCTGCTTGCAGGTGCTTTACTCTGCTGAGCTATTTGGCCAGCCCTGAAGAAGGTATTGTTATTATTATTGTTATTATGGCCGGTTCAGCCTGCCCTGGGGGCAAGGCTGGCGCAGCATGTGGTGCTAGAGATTGAACCACGGTCCCTGCCACCGACTAAGTGTTGCAGCTCCAGAAGAAGGTATTTGATACTCAGATATTTGATAAAGGAATAGTATCTAGAATAAATATAAAAAAATTCTGTAAGTGCAACAGTAACAAGAAAACTCTTAAGTTTAAAAATGAGCAAAAGAGGTTGAATTAATGCTTCTTGAAAGAAGACATATTGAAGGTGATAAGTTCATGATAAAATGTTCAATATTATTGATCTTTAGAGATACGAAAATTAAAGCCATGTACAATAACACTACACATCTATCCGGATGGGCAAAAAATATAGACCATCAAATTCTGGAAAGGATGCATAGCATTTTTGACAACATTGCTAGTAGAAATATAAAATGTGCAGCCACTTTGAAAATGTGATAATTTCTTTGAAAGATTTATATGATTCCAATGTACAAAACCCAGCAAATGAACTTGCAAGAACTTACCCAGAAAAAATAATTTACGTTCATGCAAAAAATGCCCTGAAACATGTACATTAATGTTTATAGTAGTTTCATTTGTAATAGTCAAACAGTGAAACAACCTAGATGTCCTTCAGTGAATGAGAAATTAAACAAGGTATCTCTATACTATGAAATGCTCACTAGTAAAAAGGAATAAATTATTGTTATATTTAACAACAGGATGAATCCTTAGGTAGTTATGCTGAGTGAAAAGTTCAGGTAAAAATGTTATATACCATTTTAATCCATTTACATAGCATACTGGAAATGGCAAAATGATAGAGTTAAAAAAATAAGTTGGTGGATTTCAGGGGCTAATAAGGAGTTAGGACTGGAGAGAAGTGTAGATGGCCATATAAATGCTACATTCTAATGTGATTTTTCATTATATCTTTGTAAGATGTTATTATTGAGGGACTTTGTGTAGATTACAGGAGAAAGCACCATTTCTTATGATTGTATGTGGCCTATAGTTTTTTAATATAAAATCTAATTTAAAATACTATATCCTAATCCTGAGGCTATATTACTTTTTGTTACAATAATATGTAAGAAGCACATTTTTCTTTAAAAATGCCAGTTGACCATATACCTGGGGTTCTCTTTCAGGATGATTTATTTTCTCATTGCTTCATGTGTCTATTTTTTTTCCCAATACCACACTGTCTTGAAACTGTAGTGGTTTTTGAATAGAGTGTCTATAAGACTAGCTATAGTAATTTTAGAAATTATATAGTGCTTGTCATAATTTAAAATAATTCTTCACAAATTGACTTTTCTAGTTCTTTTTGTCTTTCATATAAACTTGAGAGTACCATGCACAAGCATGGCAGGCTAGGGAATTTGGACCCTAGGATTTGGTTCCTAGGTGCTTGTAATAGCTGAAACATCTAAACTTCAATTTGAGAAGTTTAGATGCTTAACTAAGCAACTCAGCCTGAGGTCGGGGTCTCAGTTAGTAAACATCCTGAGTCTATGCAAGAGGAGGTCACGGAGATGGTGTGAGTGCTGTAGCCACCCAAGGGAGATTAGCTTGTTTATAGTATAAAGGAGGAAAAAAGGCTTTCTTTCCCCATATTTTTTTCTTTTAGTTTTTAAATATTATTTTTATTATTATTTTTTACAATAGTTAATACATTAATTATGTTGTCTTTGTTGTAGTTATTCAGAGTATAAGATGCAGACATGAGTTCTTGTCTAAACATCATTAGTACAGATCTTTCTTTAATTGTACAAAGAGAAAGTAGCTGTATATATAATCCAGTAGTCCAAAATAGTGGATTATCTCCTCATCTGGCATTATCATAGGCTGTTCACTTGAGCATTTTACAACTCAGCATATTAATATGGCTTTCCTTTTCGTATCTTATGGTTGGACTTTTTTTCTAGATGGTTAAGATCAAGATAAAGCAAGACTTATGTTACAATGAATATGTAGCTTTTGTATCTGACAAGATCAATCAGGTTTCCTCAGGGTTTACCTGGGAACCATGTACTGCGAATTGCAACACTTTTGTCAGTGTTAGCCATCTGGATGAATCATGGCCAATGCCTGACCATTTTGCTCTCTGTGGAATCCCAAGAGAATGTTTTATCTCTAAGTGACTCTCCTTAGGAACACTGTGCATCATTGATCATTTTCCTCTGCAGCTCCATAATCTCCATGAACAGGAAATTTGGGACTCCACTGAGTTATATGCTGTTACACTACAGATTCTTTCATGTCCTATGTTCTTACTGACCTTGAAGAGCTAGAGCCAAAATATTAGCTATTCTTGTATCCCTTCTTTTTCTTTAATTATTTGGTCTGCCAGGTCTATCATCAGCACTAAACTAAAGTCAAAATGGATTAAATATCTAAATATTAAAACAGAAACACTAAATCTCCTGGAAGAGAAAGTAGGAGAAATCTTGAAGGCATTGGGGTAGGCAAGCAGTTCATGGACAAAATCAAACTGCACATGTAATACTTAAAAGAATTACCAACTGGGACCTCCTCTTACTGAGAAGCTTTTGAATGTCAAAAGAAATCATCAGCAAAGTGAAAAGACAACCCACAAATTTTGAAAAAATCTTAACAGGTACTCAGACAAAAGTCTTCTATCTAGAATTTATAAAGAACTAAAGAAGCATTAGGGCTCCAAAGTTTAAAGACCCAATCCAGAAATGGGTATTCAAGATGAACACACACTTCTCAGAGGAAGTGTACTAGAAGCTCATAAATATATGAAGGAAAGCTCCACATTGCTAGCCATCCTTGAAATGCAAATTAAAACAACACTTAGTTACCATCTCACTTCAGGAAGAATTGCTACTATAAAGAAATCAATCAACAACAAATGTTGGAGCGGCTGTGGGGAAAAAGGAACACTTCTCCACTGCTAGTGGGAACACAGACTAGTACAACCGTTATGGAAATCCGTGTGAAGATTCCTTACAAAGCTAGGACTGGAAATCCCATTCAATCCAGGTGTCTCTCATGCAAAGATGGTTGACCATATGCAAATCTATGAACATAATACACTATATCAATAGAGCCAAATCCAAAAACCACATGACCATCTCAATTGATGCAGAAAAGGCTTTTGACAAAGTCCAACACTCATTCATGTTCAAAGTGCTACAGAAAGGGATTGATGATGTATAGTGTGCCAAAGGAAATTCACTTAGAGAGAAAATATTTTCTCAGGCTTTCATAGAGAGCAAACTGGTAAAGCAATGGCCATGACTCATCCAGATGGCTGACAGTGACAATAGTTCTACAAAGCACTGTAAATGGTTTCAAAGTAAATCCTGAGGGGATTTGACCGACCTTGAGAGATATAAAAGTTACATGTTTTGCTCTACAGGTCATGCTTAAACTTGCCCTTAACCACTTAGCAGAAAAGTTTAATCACAGGGCATAAAATGTAAAGGTAGATTAGAATGCTGTGCTGTAAAAGGCTTAAATCAACAGCTTCCAACATTGCCAGTTTTACCAATAACCCACTGTGATTATCAAACATTGAATTATGTGTACAACTAGTTTTTCTTAGTTCAATGAGAAGAAATTTGGTTGTGCCAATAATGATTTGAAAAATTATAACATCTATACCCTGTGCTCTGTATAACTAATAGGAGGACAACAATATGCATTGTATTAAATATTGAAGTGTACTACTAACGTGTTTTGAAATTGTCAAACTGTTATACAATGTTATTTCTTATTAAAAGTAATAAAATTTTTTAAAAAGTCTACTGGAAATCAATTTTTAAAAATTATTCTAAAATTAAACAATGTTGAGATTAGCATGTATTGAGAAGCAAAGAAAGCAACAAATAAATACAGACTTTTTTATAATTCTACACTGATTTTCCCACTCAGTTTCTATATTACATACTGTAGTATAAGAAATGCATATTATTGTCCAATTCACTGTATCTTGCAATTAAAAACTTATTTATCATTACATCAATCATATTACTGAGTCCAAGAAGAGAACCATTGTGTAATGAAAAAAGTGCTAACTTTGAAAACAAGAAAAGCAATGGTCCCAGTATCTGTGACTGAAGCAAGTCACAAACTTTCACTTACCAACTGGAATTTCTTAACTACTGATCTTTAAAAATGGGTTTAAAAATAAAGTGGGACAATGAAAAAAAAAGACATCAATTTCTAGGTAAAATTCGAAAATTCTCTCAAAAACCCTTTGTTCCAATCAACTCATGTCTTTCTAAGTGGAGTCCTAAACCTTAATTGGAAGAATTCTCTCTAAGTCATCTTACTTAGCTGATGTCAGTTGTTCCCCTAGGGCTTGCCTCTTCTTTTCATTTTTGAAGAGAATTTCCTTTTTCATCTCTTTTGAAGAAATTTTGATTGGGTTTTCTACCACTTGTCTGCCTGTCTATTGTCCTTTCTTCTTTTAAGTCAAAAGGAGGCAAAACTCCCTTTCCTTTTTAAGAAGAAAGAGAATTTCATGCTTTTCATAACTTTTGGACTTCTTTTATTTGAAATTTAAATATAGAGCCTCTAGCAATAGTGTGAGCATAGGTTCCTTTTATGTTTGCCTCTGGGAGGCTCTTAGAGCAAATTTCTAAAAAGTCTATGTTCCTATCAGACCATAAATTTTGAATAATACCTTTAAACTGACAATGTAAGCTGATAAATAATGAGATATTTAAAATGCTTTTATCATCTCTTTCATTGGATGCATACTTATTCAAGGAAAGCAAAGATTAAATGCTAACATATCATGAAAAATGACCTCATACATATCATAGATCCTTTGAACCATTCATGTATAGTAATTATTTTTAGATAAAGCATTATTTGAGGCTTTCTTGCTTACCATTCTCAAGTAGTGTATTAGGATATGGGAGCATGTATTAATGCAAAGAAAGATTGGAGCTGGAACTTTGAGGTTCAGCTGATAAACAGAAGAAGGAAAAGTAAAAAAATGAGAAATAAATGTATGTTGAGGATCCTATTTTACGTGGGTGATCAAAATTGTTTTAGTATTGGACCTTGGAGATGATTTTTTTTTTTTTTTTTTTTGGTCCTTTTGAGACAGCGTCTCACTATGCAGTTCAGGCTGGCCTTGAACTCACTTCACTCACTTTTGTAGCCCAGACTGGTCTCAAACTCACGCTGATTCTCCTGCCTCAGCCTCCCAAGCGCTGGGATTACAGGTGTGCACCACCACACCCAGCTGAGATGAATATTGATCCAATTTTTGCTACATTAAATTATAAATTGTCATTGTATACCTTAAATATAATACCTATCTTTTAAATTATTGGAGAAATAGTTTATGTAGAAAAAAATTAAGAAAATGAAGTAAATAATAAGGAATCAAAAAAATAAGTTTAAAATAATACATGGTGTTATGTGAGTTAATTTAAGAGGTTAAATTCTCATATTAAAAAGTTAACTATAATAAATAATCAAGAAGTCTTAGTATATAAGGCTGACAAGTGCAGATACAAGACATGGAAATATGGGTTTGGAATTATGCTTTAGATAAAGAGGTATTAAAATCACAAAATACTAGCTAGGGCAACCAGTTTCATTTTACTTCTAGAAATGAAAAATGCATAAGAGATTGTAATAACATGAAACTATGTGTCAAATATTTAATGCAAAAAAATTTCACATTGAAATTTGAAAATTTAAATACTCTCTTCTCTTCACAGATGATGAAAGTAAAAACTAAATCAGGACATAGAAGGTTTAAATAACAATGAAAAGTATAACTTAATATTCATATAAAAATCTGTATTTTCAGAAGATATCAATTCTTTCCTTGTGCCCCCATAATTTCAACAGAAAGAGTTCATATATTAGGGTACAAAGAATATGTACACTTCCCAATTCAGAAATAGTATAGCACACTCTTGGACTCTTTCAATAAAACTACAAACTACTCTCAAATGATGTCCCTTATGGCAACAGTAAAAACCAAAGTTTTTTAGGAATTAAAACAAAACCAAACATGTTACTGAACAACCCTTCCATCAACGAGAGAAGCAAATCTTAGTTTATGAAATAGTTGAAAAATGGTCATGGAATAGTAGCAATAATCAGAAGTAAATTAAATAATAACATCAACCTTTTCACTATTAAATAGGAGGGAGTTTAATCAATAAGCTAAATGTTTTTCCACAATGTTAAAAAGAAAAATGAGGGGCCCAGCGGGATGGCTCAGTAGTCTAAAGCACCTGCTTGGGAAAGCTTGGGTGGCTTCAGGGACTGTGGTTCGATGCCTGGCACCACATGCTGCACCAGCCCTGCCCTCGGGGTGGGCTGAGCTGGCCATAAAAATGAGTGAATAAACAAACAAAGGTTCTGAAACAAGAAAAAAAAATAAAATAAAAAATTCTTTAAAAAAAGAAAGAAAAATGACAAACTTTAATAGTATAGCACAGTAAATATTTGCTTTACACTTACTTGTAAGTGTAAGCAATTTACATACATTAGCTCATCTAGTCTTCATAATGACCCAACCAATATTAATAGTATGCTTAATTTATAATGAGAAAATTAAGGCACAGAGAGATGAAATCGCTTATCCAAATCATAAATTTAACATGTGTCAAGGATGGAATTTAATCCCAACATCTACTTCCAGAGAATCTATTTTGAATTCCCATACTATACTCATTGTTTTTAAGAAAAGTGGCTTCAAATCCATAGAAACAGTATTTGTTTATAATTCCAATGGCAAATAATGGATATGATACCATACTAAAATATAAAAATTTGAAAATGTTCTTTGTAAATTGTTTATGATTAAAGTCACCTAGAAATATCAGCTAATGCTCAAAAGAGTAATTATTTTTGTGTTTCTTTTAGGTCTATGCAGATATATGACCTTAATGGTGAAGTTCATAATGTTTAAACTCTTCAGCATAGCCCAGTGGTAGACAGATGACAGTTGCTTAAATTATGAAACAATCCTTCCCACTTTTTAGAAGTTCCTCCTTCATTTATTTCAAGAAATTCTTGTCCTTGGTTTAATCACATAGTTTCAATTAGACTTTTATTTTCTTATAAATTTCATTTTTCTTGTGGAAAGTGGGCCCTGGATGGCCAGTGAGGGTCCATCATCATTAATTTTATACTTACCACCTGAAAAAAAAGTCTAAAATTCCTCTGTGGAAAAAAAAAGTCATTTAGCATGTTTTATGGGCTAGGATGTGGTCTATTTTGGAAAAAGTTCAGTGTGATACTGCAAAGAATGGTATTCTATTGTTAGGTATAGACACCAATTAAATCCATTTTTTTCCAAGGTGTGGTTCAACTCTGACATTGTTTTGCATGGTTGTATTGTTTGGTTTAGTCTACCTGATATGTCTATTTATGATGGCAGGTTTCTGCAGCCAGCCACTATAACTGTTGATGTACATCTGATCTTTTATAACCAGTAGTGTTTCTTTTATGAAGTTGGTTATGCCAATGTTCAGTACATGCATATCATTGTTATTCTTCCTATTAAAGTGTTCCCTTAACTAAAAAGAAAGATAATATGGAAGATTTTATCTTAGCAATACTATTATTGATAACAATTAAATTTTTTTTTAAACAAATGGCTGTTTGAAATGCTACTACTGTGCCAGCTTTCTGTCCCTATAATCTAATACTTCAAATAACTTATAAAGAGATAAGTTTTGGCTAACAGTTGTGGAAGTTCTGGTGCATGAACATTTGGTCCTATTTTCATGGGCTTGTGGTGAGATAACATCAGGGTAGGAGTCCACGGTGGAGCAAAACAGCTCATCTCCTCAGCTATGGATAGAGAGAGGCTGTGTCGGGAGTCCCACAGTTTCCTTCAGGGGCACACTCCTCATCACTTCAGCATCTTCTAATAACCCCATGTTTCAAAGCTTCCATCATCTGTCATCAGCAGCATGTGTCTATGGGCCAGGCCAACATAGATATTTTTTGGGGCTATTCACTAATCAAACTGTAGTAAGTTATGAATTTTTCAAAATCTGGTACCTTATTGGTGGAATGAAAAAAATCTTTTATCTGTATTATGCCTCAGATATTCTTTATACTTTACATGTTGCCTTCTTGAATAAAGTTGGAACATAGGTAAAATTTACCTTTACAACATGTCTTTCTGGGCCAGTGAGATAGCTCACACGACTAAGCACTTAGGCAAGAGCAGGGACCAGGGTTCAATTCCTGCTATCGCATGTGAAACCAGCCCCACCTCCAGGCTCTCTGAGCTGGCACCAAGACCGGACATGGTGTAATCCCAGTGCTGAGGGGTTGAAAACAGGAGGGTCACTAGAAGTCTGAGCTGCATAGTAAGATCCTGTACCAAATTCATAAAACAAAACAAGCAAACAAACAAAAACTCATGTCTTTCTGATGTTCTATTTAGCTGTATCCTGTCTCTGCTTACACAAGCAAACTTGAATAGGAATCTGAAAAATTAATTTAGCCAATGCCATCAATGTAGTCATAGTATAGCCCCTTTCTGGACCTTAATGGCTGATAATTTTGAATATCTGTTAATCTTTTATGTATTTATTAGTTACAGGGTCTTACTGTGCAGCTCAGACTCATAGTGATCCTCCTGTCTCACCCTCCCCAGTGCTGGGATTACAGGCATGCATTGCCATGTCCAGTTTTGGTGGCCAGCCCTGCTGGGGCCCAGCACAGCATGTGGTACCAGGGATTGAGCCTCGGTCCTTGCTCTTGCCAGGCAGATGCTTAGACTGACGAGCTATTTCCCCAACTCCTAGTTACCCTCTTTAGTGAAGTATTTGTTCAAGGTTTTGTTCACTTTTCAACTGGATTGTTTTTCTTAGTTTTAATTTCTGAGAGTTCTCTGGATATTCTAAACATGAGCCCTTTGCCAGTCATAAGATTCACAAATATTTTGACCTAGCGCACAGCTTGTCTTTTCATCCTCTTAGCAAACCTATATTTATGAGATATATTGTCCAGTACTGGTGTGGCCTGGTCTGGCCTATGCTGTCCTGTCCTGTCCTGTTCTATCCTGCCCTGTCCTGTCCTTTCCAGTCTTTTTTTTTTTTTTTTTTTTTTTTTTTTTTTTTTTTCTTCTTCTTCTGTCTTGGTAGGTTTTAATATCAGAGTATTAATAGACTCATAGGATGAGTAAGAAATTGTGTACCCATTTTCTGGAAAAGGCTACATAAAACAGTATTATTTTATGTAAAAAATATTTGCTTGAGTTTACCAGTGAAAGACTTGCATTTGAAGATTTACTTCAGAGAATATTTTATGTACATATTTAATTTCCTAAATAATGATTACTATTCAGGTTGTCATTTTATTTTGAATGTGCTTTAATAATTTATAATTTTTGAGTAATTTTTTCACTGCATTTATTTTATCAGTTGTTTGTAGTAATTCCTTATTATTTTAGTGTCGGCATGCTCTGTAGCATTATCTCCTTTTTTCAGTAATAATGATAATTTTTGTATTCTTTCTTTTTTCTTTGGATTTCTGTCTACAGATTTATTAAATTTACTGATCTTTTGAAAAAAAATCAGATTTGGTTTTGTTTATTTGCTATATTGTTTGGGTTCTCAGTTTTATTGGTTTCTGCTTTTTATTATATCTCTTCCCCTCTGTTTGCTTTGAGCTTATTTTGCTTTTATTTTTTTCTGAATAACAGTATATATTACATATTTGAGACTTTTATTCTTTTATAATATATACATTTAAGCCTCACCACTTTTATTTTTTATATTTATTTATTTTTGTGTTTTAGAGAAGGGTCTACACAGGATCTCACTACCATATCAGACTTGTAGTGATCTGCCTGTTTAATCCCTCCCAAAAGCTGGGATTAGAGGTGTGCACCACCACACCCAGTCTCCTTCACCATCTCAGCATGCCCTGGAGGTGGGGCCAGCGTAGCAGGCCTGGAGATTGAACCCCAGCCACTGCATCTGCTTACAGGTGCTTTAACCCACTGAGCTATTTGGCTGGCCCTTCATCACTTTTAACTGCACTACTAGGAGTTTGATTTTTTTTTTTTTTGTCTTTTTGAGACAGGGTCTCGTTATACAGTTCAGGCTGGCCTTGAGCTCACTTTTGTAGCCCAGGCTGGTAACTCACACGGATCATCCTGCCTTAGCCTCCCGAGTGCTGGGATTACAGGCATGCGCCACCACGCCTGGCTCCTGCCATTGATTTCTGATCTAGTCCTAAACATACTTTGTAACATTTTAAATTTAAAAAAATGTTTGTTTTAGAACTCAAGATATATTTTATTTTATTAAGAGATACATGCACACTGAAAAATAATGCTCCTTTTTTTTTCATTAGATGAGATGGTGCATAACATGAGTTAGATCCAGTTGATTGGTGGTGATTTTTGTTCTTCTTTAGCAGTGGCTCTCAACCAGAAGTGATTTTTGTCTTGCTTCGCCCAGAAGATAGTTAGCAATGTCTGGAGACATTTTTCATTATCACAGCTTGCACAAACACGTAGAAGGGCTATTGCTAAACAATATATAGGATAGCCTCTCACAAAAGTTATGGAATCCAAAATGTTAGTGGTCCTAAAGTTCAACAACCCAATTCTGTATCACTATTGATGTTTGGCTTGTACTATCAATTAGTGAGAGAGAAATACTGAAGTCTCCAACTATAATTATGGCTTGTTAATACTTTCAATCATATGATTTGTTTTGCTTAATATATCTTGAACCTTGTTAGTAGATTCATATGCATTTAACATTTTCACGTGAATAATACTTTTGTTGTATGTAGTGTCTCTCATCTCTAGTAATTTGCTATGTATGGATTCTTCTTTGATATCATAGCTAATTCATCTTTCTAGTGTTCTGAATTATCATGATATATCTTTTAAAAGTATCTTTATCTTTTTGATGTCATTATCAACTGATTCTTTGTTGAAATGTTTTGTAATTCTTAGCCAGATGGACGTTCCACTGCACCATCAATGATATCACCTTTAACATTTGAAGAGTTGTGGCTCAGTACTGCAGACCACAGACTAAGTCTCTAGGATTTCTTGAAAGATTCTGGAGAGTTCTCTATCTAAATATTAGTGGTGTATCTGTTAAACAATCACACCAAAGTTGTATTTCTACTCTGAAAACTGCTTTTCTATCTTTCTCTCTCTTTGAGGCTTTATATGGTCAGAATGGTGGTAGAAGGTTATGCTGAAATCTAGGTCTATGTGTTCATATTGATCAGTTTCTTTCTGTAATTCTCAGGCTCTCCCAATCAGCTGTTTTCTCGGATAAGTAATACGGAAGACCTAAGCCGCCTTTGAAAGTAATGCCTGGGAAGCTAATTTTAGGGACCAGGGCAGACACGGCATCGACTTTTCCACCAGGATCTCTCAGGCACATCAGTTTAATATTGTGGTTAAATCTGGAAGACCTGTGGCACAAGTGCCTGCCTGCCAAGTGCAAGGTTGTGAGCTCAAATCCTGGTCCCACAAAAAAAAAATCTAGAAGACCTGGAAGAAATGACTGCTGTTATATGAAATTGAAAATGAGGTGAAAAAAGGAAGTTGAAAAACCAAAGACTCATTCTTTTGTTTTTATCCTTATAGTATTATGTTTAAAATGTATGTGTTGCTGATAGCATATATTTGGTTCTTATTTTCCCCCAGAGCTTTTGAAAAACTGTTATTAATTTGCTTGTTTGATCATTTAAATGTTATCATTGATATGTTTAGACGTAAGTACACTTTCATTGTATTCTCCTGCTCCTTCAATATTGTTTTCTCTTTACTGCTTTCTTTTGTTTATTTGAACTTTTTTCTCTTCTGTATTGATTTATCCATTCCATTTGGCTATATCTCTTTATATCATTTTCATCATGCTTAAAATATAATAGACACACTTAACTTTTCATGCTTAGCTAGAATTACTACTTTATCACTCTAAGTGGAACATAAAAATATTATTACCATATTCACGCATTAATCCTCCACACTTTGTGCAATTGTCTTATATAGTGCATTTACATGTCAAAAATCTTACCAGAAGGAGTATTTTCACTTTCTACATCAAATGTAAAATAACTCCATAGAACAGTAGTGTTTTATTTATTTATTTTTAAATTTTGTATTCATTTTAATGAGAAAAAAAGATAAATTAACAATTAAAAAGTTTTAAAACAGGTTAGTAAGACTGTTGCAATAATTGATACATAATATTGTTGTCTTTGTAGTAGTTATTCAGAGCACGAGATGTAGACATATCTTGTCTAAACAGTACAAACCTTTCTTCTCATTGAACTAAGAGAAAGTAGCTGTATATCTATCCTATTTTGTATATACATATATTTTTTTTCACTACAAAATGGTTCTTTATTTATATCTACCATTTTTTGCTTTGTTTTGTCAGAGGTGAGTTTTCCACTGCTGTTAGAGAAGCAGTATTTGAAGAAGTCTGTAAAAGATCTTTTCATACTTGATGCCAGTCCAAATATTGTAGGCACTTTAATTCATCAAAATAACTCAATATAGTATAATAATCCATAATATTACTGAGTTACCAAAACAACTGGCAATTGTCCGAAGTTGTTGACTTGAGCCTTTTATCACTTAGCATATTAATATAACTTTAACTTTTGTACCTTGTGGTTACACTTTTCTGCTGGATGGTTATAATTGAATATGTAACTCCTGCTATCTGGTAAGGTCAGTCAAATCCCCTCAGGATTTATCCTGGAACCATGTACAGCACCTTGTGGATCATTTGTCAGTGTCAGCCATCTGGATGAATCATGATCTCTTTAAGGTAAATATATGTAAATTAAAAAGGTAAGAAAAATAGGTGAGGGACAAGAAAAGCAAAATGTAGCTATGTTGTACTGCTACAAAGTTGAATATGGCTTGATTTATGAATATCTGTATAAAACAAATGTAATTGTTTTTAATATTTTATAGGGATTTAAATTTTAGACTATCCATGGTTGTTGAAAGATAGCAGTTTCATTCTATGTCTAAGAATTGTGACATTCAGACAAATAATGATGTTAAGCATACCTGCCTCTGTTATAGGATAATAATATCAGTAAGCTTCTCTTCTGGATGTTTAACAATAAAGTTTACAGACCAAAAAATTAGAGAGATACATGGGCTAAATAAGATAACCAATATTTTGACCCTAGCTCTCCAAGATCAATGAGGACTTCTGATATAAGGGTAACTCTGCTGTGACATCCTGTATGTGGTGTTCCAAATTTTCTGATCAAGCAGATTATGGGACCACAGAGGAAAGTTATCCATGATGCATAGTGTGCCAAAGAGAGTCACCTAGAGAGAAAAAATCCTCTCAGACTTCTACAGAAGACAAATTGGTCAAATAGCCTATTTTATTAAGAACAGCTCAGCTTCATTCCTTTAGAAGGGGAAAATCTTCCACATTGATCCTACCTTTTATCTATCCCTGTAGTATCTCCTCTTCCCCAAATATTAGGATTTCCTACTGCTGTAATATGAGCTTTTCTCCTGGACCTTAACAAACTTTCAGAAATTCTGGTATGGTGTTATTAAAAGTGTAGTTTCTCCGTGTGAATCATTAATGAGATATTGCTGTTTTGGCCTGTTTCGGGGTCAGCAATACTATGATAGAATATAGGCCTTCACAATTGAATACATGTGGTTGGCCACATTGTGTTATTCGGCAGTATTTGAACTTGAAAATCAACCAGGTCTTTGGGAAAGGGAGTAGATAGCTAGCATTCTTTAGAATCTTACTTTTTGCCTATATGTATAAATGTCTTAATAATGCCCTGTTTGTCCCTAGTGAGTTGCAGCCTTTTATTGCCTCAGAAATTTCACTCAGAAAAATATCGGTCTCTGTGTCAGTCTCTGTCTCTGTCCTTCTGCTTATCTGTCTCTCTTCTCTCTCTCCCCAACTTCTAACTTTTCAAAAAGCAATTCCATCACTGAACTGTACAGATATGTATGTTCTCATCTAGGTTTTACCTAGAAGTATACAACCTTAATATGTAAGCTTAGCAAGTGTAATCACTTTTATCATGCAAAACAGGCTCCTAATGAAGCAAAAGTTATTATAACTGTTAAGTCAACTGGACTTCATAAAAAGCATCATAAACAGCAGTGAAACCAGGAAAAACAACTAACAATTATATTGAGGGAAAACCAATGGCAAGGTTTTGACCTTAGTAAATTTAACCTTAGAGAATTTGAAGAGTGTAAGATCAGTCTATGGTATAGAAATAATTTAGTCATTCAGAACCTCTTTCCCAAGTTAAAAGGAACTCTCAGCTTTTGCCCCCATGCCACTGGAACTCCTTCCTCAACCCAACCCTGGCCCAGTGCGCATGCAGGCAGAACTTTTCCCAGCCTGTGCACCCTGTGCCACTGAAACTTATTCCCCAACCAGAGCCCAGCCTCAGTACCTGCTCGGGAACCATGCAGCAAAATTGCCTGCAGAAGGAATGGGGGTCAGATCTTCCCAGGTAAACCAAGAGCTGAACATCTTGCCAGAGGAGCACAGCAGGCTCACTTCCATGAGATGCAGCAGGAAGAAGCTGAGCATAGCAGCCAGAATCAGCCAGGCACATCTGGAGAAAATCAAATTTGGTAGATCCAGACTCAAATTTCAATAGGCATTAAAGACATAACTTTCCCAAAGTTCTACACTAAATGTCAGAGGACAGTGCTATACAAAATGACAAAGAGTAGGAGCAAGATGCAAACTCAGGTCCCAATTCCATGCAGAAAAATTGCAGGAGACACTATCATAGAAGACAATAGGAATCACACAGCTGAAATCTCTGAATTAAGTCCATCTAAAGACAATAAACAAATGCAGAAAGGTGTAGAGGAACTCAGGTCAGAAATAACATGAGAAGAAAAAAAAAGATCTCTGAAGTAAAGGAAGAACTAGAAGACAGAGAAGATAATCAGATCAGAAATAATCTCTGAAGTAGAAAAAAAGGAGAACTATAATGAAAGAATACATGCTTCTAAAGAAGATATTGATAAAAGCATAGAGGAAAATAGAAAATGATGGAATTCTTGAATGAGCAGTATAGGAAAGAGATAGATCACATGAAGTAGTTTCAGAGAGAGATACAGGAAAATCAAATCTCAGTCACAAGCTGACAACACTGTATGAACGAAATTGAATATAGAGTTTGAGATCCTGAAAACACAGTCACAGCTAGTGAAAAGGTAAGAAAGGATCTCTTAAAAACAACTAGGATTCAGGAAAAAAAATCAACTTCTCCAAAGTGATACAAAGATGAACAACATGAGACTAATAGGCATCAATGAGGAAGAAGGAGTCAATACAAATGATATAAAAAATATGACAGAAATAATAGCAGGAAACTTCTCAAATATGATAAAACAATCAGACATTCAGGTAACTGAAGCAGCCAGAACTATAAATAGCATCTACCAAACTAACAACACACCTAGAAATATGAGTGAAGATCCCAGAAATCCAGCCAAAGAATAATATACTAAAAGCCAACAGAGAAAACAGATAGATAGCATTTAGAGGAAAATCCATCAAAAATAATGGCAGATTTCTCTTCACATACTATGAAGTGAAGAAGAGCATGGAGCAAAGTGCTTCAAGTTCTCCATGAAAACAAATTCCAGTCAAGACTGCTGTACCCCACAAAACTCTCTTTCAGGTATGAGGGAGAAGTGAAATACTTTCATGACAAAGAACAACCAAACTATTTCATGATGTCAAAGCCAACCCTACATAGACTACTAAAAATTATTTTAGAGAGGGACCAAAATTATCAGAATTCTATGAATGGGAACAGAAAGAACTCACCAAATAGTGCAACTAATAAAACACAGGAGAAAAAAGAGATAAACAATGGCAGATAAAAAAAATGTCAATGATCAGACAATACATTTGAATTATAATCATCAATATAAATGGACTCGATTCTCTAATTAAAAGAAATAGACTGGCACAGTTGATTAGGAAGCAAAATCCAACAATATGCTGTATAAAAGCAACACAATTAACTCATAAATTCATAAGCTGAAAGTCAAAGGATGGAAAATAATACTACATGGACCAGCACCTCAGAAAAAGCAGGGGTAGCAATCCTGACTGCAGATAGTCTGAACTTCAAGCCGAGATTGATCACATAAAATAAAAAGGCTACTACATACTGGTTAGAGGAAAAACTCAAGACAAAGAGGTAACACTCACTAATATCTATGCACCAACTACAGGAACATCCACCTATATGAGACAAATCTTAATGGACATGAAAAATCTAATATCCAATACTACAATCTTAAAAGGAGACCTTTATACCCTTTTATCCCAAAGAGATAGGTCAAGCAGATAAAAAATAACCAAAGAATTAGCAGATCGGAACCAGAACTTGGAACAAATGGACTTACTGGACATATGCAGACTGTTCCACCCAACCACTTGTGAATACATATTTTTTTAGCTACACATGGGACATTTTCTAAAATAGACCACATACTAGTCCAAAGGTGATGCTTAAGTGTTTGTAATAAAACAAAAATTATCCCATGCTTATTATCTGACCACAATGCAATGAAACTGGAAAGTAATGACAAAAGAAACTACAAGAGATGAGGTAACGCCAGAAATACATGGAAATTAAATATCATCTTCCTCAGCAGCCAGTGGGTACAGATGAAATTAAACAATATCTACAATTTAATGAGAATTCAAACACGATCTACCAGAATTTATGGGATGCAATGAAAGCAGTGCTTAGAGGGAAATTTATAGCTGTGAACTTACCCATTAAGAAAACATAATGGGAACAGATAAATACTCTAATGCTGCATCTAAATCACTGAGAAAGGAAAGAGCAAACTAAACTCAAAGCCCAAAGATGGGAGCAAATTATAAAGATTAGAGCATAAGTTGATTCAATTGACACAAAGAAAACAATACAAAGAATTAATATATCAAAAAGCTGGATCTTTGATAGATTAAATGAAATTGAGAATCTCAATAACCCAAAATAGCCAACGAAATACAAAATATAATAAAATATATACCAACAAATAAAAATCCACATCTGGATGGATTCGCCACTGAATTCTACAAGAAATTTACAGAATATGTAACACCAATACTCCTCAAACTCATCAATGAAATTGAAAAGGAAGCAATCCTCCCAAAATCATTCCTATAAGCAAGTATTCTATTGAAAACAAATCCAGAGAAAGATGCAACTAAAAAAGAAAATTACAGACCAATCTCTCTCATGAAGATGGATGCAAAAGTCATCAATAAAAATCCTAGCAAATAGAATACAGGAAATCATTAAGGAAATAATGACCAGGTAGGGTTCATCCCAGGAATGCAAGAATGTTTCAATTAACACAACTGTATATGTGTAACACACTATATCAGTGGAGCCAGATCCAAAAACAACAAGATCATCTCAATTGATGCAGAAAAGGCTTTTGACAAAGTCCAACACTCATTCTATTCAAAGTACTACAGAAAATTGGAATAATTGGACTCTATCTCATTTTGATAAAAAAACATCTATGATAATCCAGAAGCTAACATAATTCTACATTCTAATTATTCATAATTAGGGTCCCATAATTCTTTTTTTTTTTTTTTGTCTTTTTGAGACAGGGTCTCGCTGTACAGTTCAGGCTGGCCTCGAGCTCACTTTTGTAGCCCAGGCTGGTCTTGAACTCGCACCGATCCTCCTGCCTCAGCCTCCCGAGTACTGGGATCACAGGCGTGCGACACCACACCCGGCAGGGTCCCATAATTCTAAATGGGGATAAACTGAAATATTTTACTCTCAGATCTGGTACAAGGATGTCCTCTATCACCACTCCTATTCAATATAGTTCTGGAATCATTAGCTACAGCCATTAGACAAGAGAGAGAAACAAAAGAAATAAGAATAGGTAAAGAAGAAGTTAAGTTATCATTATTTGCACAGAACATGATAATTTATTTGGAAGACCCAAAAAACTCCACCAACAAACTACTAAAATTAATACACAAATTCAGTGCGTAGCAGGATACAAAGTCAACACACAAAGGTCAGTAGCATTCCTCTACATAGATAACAAATGAGAGAGAAATTAGAGAAACAATCCTTTTTTTGATAGTACAAAAGAAAATGAACTACTTAGGAATTAACCTGTCTAAGGAAGTAAAAGACTTTTTTATTGAAAACTACAATACACTGAAAAAAGAGATCCTAGAGGATTTCAGAAAATGGAAAGATATTTCCTGCTCCTGGATAGGAAGAACCAACATTGTGAAGATGGCCATACTCCCTAAATTGTTATACAGATTTAATGTAATTTCTGTCAAAATACAATCAACATACCTGACAGACCTGGAGAAATCATTCCTAAAATTTATTTGGAATGAAAACCCCCTATAATTGCAAAAACAGTCCTGGGTAGCAAAGATAAGGCAGGAGACATTACAATTTCTAACCTGAAGTTATACTACAAAGCTACAGTTATAAAATCAACATAGTATTAGCAAAAAAATAGACGTGAGGATCAATGGAATAGATTAGAAGATACAGAAGCAAATACAAACACACTCAGACACCTTATCTTTGACAAAGTGGCCAAACATGTTTACTGGAAGAAAGATAGCCTCTTCAAGAAATAGTGCTGGAAAAACTGGCTCTCCATATGCTGAAAACTAAAACTTGACCCAGGTCTATCACCATGCACTAAGCTAAAGTCAAACTAGATTAAAGATATAAATATTAAAAGAGAAACATTGAATCTCCTGGGAGAGAAAGTGGAAGTAAATCTTGAAGACAGGGTAGGGAAAGAATTTATGGACAAAAATCAAAATACATATTTAACAGTTGAAAGAATCAACAAATTGGACCTACTCCTGCTAAGAAGTTTTCATACCTCAAAAGAAATTACTAACAGAGTGAAAAGACAACCCACAAATTCCAGAAAGATTTTAACTAATAAGTACTCAGGCAAGGGTCTTCTATCTGAATTTATAAAGAACTGAAGACCATTAGGGTCCCAAAATTCAAAGACCCAATCCAGAAATGGGCAGTTGAGATAAACACACACTTCTCAGAGAAAGAAATTTAACAAGCATATAAATACATGAAAATATGCTCCACATCTTTAGGCATCCATGAAATACAAATTAAAGCAACACTTAGATATCATCTCACCCCAGAAAGAATGGCTATCAACAAGAAATCTACCAACAACAAATTTTGGAGATGCTGTAGGGAAAAAGAAACCCTTCTCCACTCCTTATGGGAATGTAGACTGGTGCATCCATTATGGGTATCAGTGTGGAGACTCTGTAAAAAAATAGGACTGGAAATCCCATTCAACCCAGGAATTCCCATACTGGGAATTTTCCTGAAAGAACTGAAAACATCCTATCATAGTCATGTTTGTCTGCTTAAATTTATAGCAGCACAATTTGTGATGATCAAATCTTGGAAACAACCAAAATACACATCATTTTAAGAATAGTTGAAAAATTTGTGGTGTTGTTATACAATGGAATATTATTCAGCTTTAAGGAATGATAAATTAGAAAACTTTATATATAAGTGGATGTATCTTGAACATATACTCATAAGTGAAATAACCAGATGTACATGTGTAAATTATGTATAGTCCCCCTAGTGTAAGAACGCAAAAGAAGAAATAGAAATTTAAAGGCATAGCACAGCTGAATGGAAATCAATAATTTAAGGATTAAACAATGAAGAGACAGCAAGCAGAAAAGTTAGGAAGCAAAGCAGGGGCAAAATCATGTGCTTATATACACAGGATGAATTAGACAATGGTCCTCAGAATCTCCAAAAGGTTTTTGACACTCAGAGTAGCAATGCATAAGACTAAAACCATGCTTGGAATGCCTGGCATTGTGATCTTTTAGATGTGTTCTGCTTCTAATGTAATTTCAATTATTGCTGTACTCTCTCTCTCTCTCTCTCTCTCAAGTAAGAATTTGTTTTAGAAGAGAACAAAAAAGAGTAATTAAAGAGAATACGAGACAAGGAAAAATGCCATAGGATTGACCCACAAGGTCTTTGTGTATGCTTAGATTTATAAATTTCTGTGGAAGAATGTGTAACTTTTTAGTCACATTCTATAGGGATTTATTAGAATATCAATGAATGATGGAAAATACCAGTTCAATGTTAATTCTTAGGAGTTTGATATTCAGAAAGGCAGTGATATCAAGCTCAAGTACCTATGTTATAGGGTAACAGTATCACAAGTGTCTCTTCTGGAGGGTTAACAGTGTAAGTATGCACACCAAAAAGTTAGAGAAAAAAAGGGCTACAAAGATAGCCAATATTTTGGTCCTAACCCTTCAAGGTCAGTGAGGAATCAGGACATAAGAGAACCTGCACTGTAACATCCTATAACTTAGTTGTGTCCCAAATTTTCTGTTGAACGTGATCACGGGACCACAGAGGAAAGGGATCGACGATGTATAGTGTCCCTAAGGATAACTATCTAGAGAGAAAACATTCTCTCAGTCTTTCACAGACAGCAAACTATCCAAGCAATGGCCTTGACTCATCCAGAGGTCTGACATTGACAAAAGTTCTACAAAATGCTGTACATGATTTCAGGGTAAATGCTGACAGGATTTGACTGGCCTTGTCAGATACAAATGTCACATGTTTTCATATATAGATCTTACTGTAACTTGGACTTAACCACCCAGCAGAAGAGTTTAACCACGAGGCATAAAATGTAAAGCCAGATTAATTAGTATGCTGAGCTGTAAAAGGCTGAAGTCAATGGCTTCCAACATTGCTAGTTCTGCCAATAATCCACTACTATTATGGAATATTGCTCTATGTATACAGCTATTTTTTTCTTAGTTCAGTGAGAAGAAATATTTGTACCAGTAGTGTTTAGAAAAGTTAGCATGTCTGTACCTTGTACTCTGGACAGCTACTGTGAAGACAACAGTATGCACTGTATTAATTATTGTTGCTATCCTACTAATGTTTTGAAATTGTCTCATTGTTATTTCTTATTAAAAGTAATAAAAACTGAAAAATATCCTCAAAAGTACATATATATATATAAATGCGGCCAGACTCCCTCCCACCTTCTTGAGTTCTTGAAACTATTTTGTACCATGCAGTGGTTGTGGCCATGCATGAGAAACAGCAGGTGGTGCCAGATGACAGATGGTGTGGAGTCTGTTTCCC
The DNA here is from genome assembly GCA_004027025.1 of Myocastor coypus. Lineage (NCBI taxonomy): Eukaryota > Metazoa > Chordata > Mammalia > Rodentia > Myocastoridae > Myocastor > Myocastor coypus. The sequence continues at coordinate 27,121 of PVJA010001728.1, read as the reverse complement.
GGTGGGAGGGGGCGCGATCGAGCCAGCGAGCAAGCTGCTGGGAGATCTTCACCACTCTGGCGCCTCGCTCTCAGAAGCTCCGGATCCCGGCACAGGCAAGGCGCTGTCCTTTCAGCACCACAAGCTCGGGGCTGCAGGAGGGAGGACTCCTGTGTATCCTCCTCTTCACATTGGCTTGAATCTGTTCTGACCCCCAAGAGTGCAGCACAGTAAGTAGCCATTTGTTTTTGTTGTGATCATTCCTCACTATCTTCTAAATCCTTACCAACCCTGATGTCTCCACAACCCTATTTTGTCTAATAACGTTCCATTAGCAGGCTTGATGCGAGAAATTCTGTTATGCTGAGGTTTTAAAGGTAGGGTGGAAACACTGACTTCTAAGGGAGCTGGAGAAGAAAAAATGTGATTTGTTTATTTAGCTGGCAATCTTGCAATACAGAGGTTGCTAACTTTCCTTGGAACAACAAAAACAACAACAAAAAAATGGCCCTTTGCTATTCAGGAAATGGAGGCATTCCAGAGCTGAATAACAGAATCAGGCTGATGTTAGCCCCCCCCCCCCCACCATGTTTGATTTTGTTTTATGAAATTTAACTAGTCTACAATCTACATATGATTTAAAATGGTACCCTTAGAGATATTGCATGAATTTATTTTCCTTTTGGGGGATTGGTGAAGAAAAATCAATACAATAAAATAACAAACCAGATGGTAAAGTGACATTTATCATACTGCAGGATTTCATTTTACACTAAGGTTACACTTTCTGCTGGGATTATATGAACACTTTAGCTGGTATGTTGGGTATTTTTAAGCTTGCATTTTTAATGTGGGTCCGGGATTTTCCTTCGTTCCACCCATTTAAAGGCTGAGGCACCCAGTGGTCAGGTGGCATGTTCTGATGATTAAAGAAGTTTTACTGGACAATGGGAATCATGTCAGGAAATCCAGTGGAAGATCAGTGACTGAACATTATTTTGAAAGCCACCGAAGTGTAGCTGTTGAGAACAGCGTTATTTTCTCTCTCATCAGCTTTCTCCTTTCCTGCCTCACCTACTGCTGTAACCAGAATCCCACTGCTTGCTTTAGGTCTGGAAAGAAAGGCGTAAGGATGGTGAAGCTGAACAGTAACCCCAATGAGAAGGGAACTAAGCCGCCTTCAGTTGAGGATGGCTTCCAGACCGTTCCTCTCATCACTCCCTTGGAGGTTAATCACTTACAGCTGCCTGCTCCGGAGAAGGTAAATCAAATACTCTTCCTCTCATCAGCCTCTCAGAATCTCCCATTCAAGGAAATAAAACAGTGAAAAATTCCAACTCAAATCCTTTCATTTCCTAATCAGGCAAATTTATTCCCTTTCTTGTAGAATGTAATTATTGCTTCCAAAGACAAAACAGGTCTTGTACTATTTTAGATTTCTGATGTTCATTTTTAGCTCATATCCACATACATGGGTGAGCAAATTAACCTTTCCTTGTTAAAGTTTTATCACAGCAGATGAATACAAGTAAGCTCCTAGATGGTGACAGAGAAAAGCCTGTCTTGATTATTTTCAGGACGTGTCTCAAAAATTGGCTGGTGTAGATTTAGGATAGAGAATTTAGTCCAACAAACATTCACTTTGGACCTGTCCAGATCTTGTCCCTATACTAGGAGTTGGTTGTAAAAAGAAAAAAAAAAAAAAAAAAAGAAGAAATCCTTATTCAGTATGACAAATGAAGTAATACATCATGGTAAGTGCTGCAAAGAGTGTGAGAGCATATGTACGGAAACAGCTAAATTCTGTCAGAGTGGGAAAAGGATGAGGGGGATTTAGAGATAGAACTGTGAGGATAAGTTAGATAAGCTGTAGAGGGATACAGCTGAACAGGTTCTTGAAGGTGACTAAGAACCTTCCAGGCAGACCATGGAAGGAAAATACATTTAAGTCAGAGGGCATACATATGCACACTTGGGAAGCTTTTGGGGAACAGCATGACTGGAGTGTAGTGTCTCTGGGGGAGGCGTGGCTGGGAATGAGTGACTGGCTGATGGCACATCTCCTGACATGGGAGTAGTCCATGAAGAATAGAGGTGGCAGTCATACAAAGGCTGGGGTGCAGGGTGTTGTACCATGTGCACAGGTGTGAGAAATATTGTTGTTTAGGATCCACCTGACAGAACTGGCTATTTTGGAACATGAGCTCATGCATACTGTAAGGAGAGATTTGGAGGCAAATGATGAAGTTCCCTGGCTGAACAATGAACAATGGATCATTCCATCTGTTTGATTCTCTCATTGGCATGTCTATGAAGGCATTGTGTGTCTTAACCAATTGGCTCCATCCAATCAACAGAAGAGGAACCAAAGCTAGATGAAGAGCCTGGCTGATAGGCTGGAGATTGAGTCATTTGTTTTGAAAGTACAGAGGTCACCAAAATGAGAATTTTCAAGGGTGGGGTTGCAGAAATAAAAAATTTCTTGAGCAATCCTGAGAAACTGGTAAACCTTCAAAAATAAACTTTGAACTGGCACTTAACACTAAGGAATGTGGAGATGGTATTGAGTTCTTACTACATTCATGTCAGATAGATTTTTGATTACATACTAGAACAATCTGAGAGTTTTAAGCTCCTGATATCTTTTTAAAAATTTTTTTTTCTTGTTTCAGAACCTTTGTTTATTCACTCATTTTTATGGCCGGCTCAGCCTGCTCCGAGGGCAGGGCTGGCGCAGCATGTGGTGCCAGTGATCGAACCGAGGTTCCTGAAGCCGCCCAAGCTTTCCCAAGCAGGTGCTTTAGACCACTGAGCCATCCCGCTGGCCCCATAAGCTCCTGATATCTTGATCCATATCTCAGAATGATTCTACTGTAATGGCTACAGTGAGGGTTGGGTGTCAGTATTAATGATATTTTCCCAAGTGACTCCTATGTGTAGTCAAGGCTGAAAAACAATGTTTTAAATGGGTGATATTCTCTAGAGTTATAAACTGATATTTATAGATTAAAATTTGGTGAATTATCTAAGTTACCAGAAAGAGAAAATAGAAATGCTACAATTGGATTCTCTATATAATAGGAAACTTGATAGGAGAAGGGGAGACATGTCTTGAGTTTGTGTGTGACCAATAGCTACAGGACCTTTGTTCTGTAGTTTTGCAGACCCGAGTAGTGTGCAATGAAAAGAGACTGTGATGAGGTTGCCTTTCTCCTGACCACCCATACACATACTAGTAGAGAAAATTACTGTAATTTATTTCCTCTTACTCTTCCTACCCACCTGGGATTTCTTTTCTCTTTGAATAAAGAGACTAAGCAAAATTTATTCAGCATTTGGTCCAGCAGTGCCAGAAAATCAACCAAAGTGTGAACCTTACATATTTTAATTTTATGGTAGGACCTATGGTAGGACCTTCTTGGGTGGAAAAAGAAACATGCATCCTAAGCAATTCGATGGGTCCCATTTTGACTCTATATTTCTAATTGGACACTCTGCTATGGGGGCACATTAGAAACTGAGATGTTTATAGAAAGAATAAAGTTTCTATAAGGTGGACCTCACCTTTCCTCTTCCATGAAGTAAGGAGGATCACACCTACTTTATAACAGTCAGAACAAAGACAGATATGGCTTCCTCTATAGAATCTCCTGTATAAAATTGCTCTTGAAAGAACAATAGCTGTTGCTGTGTCTCATGTGCTTCCTAAATGTTAGAAGCAGTCCTGAAGCATGTGTGATACATGCATACACACGCATGCACACACATGTGTACCTCTTTTATTCTTCCAATAGCTAATAGAATCCCACAATGAATTTATGACTTCTTATAATTCATATTTTAAAGAAACTCAGATACAGAGCAGTAATGTAACCTTCAAAGGCAAAACATTGGCTATGGAACTTGGCAGTGTTGCTCATTCAGAACTTCCACATCAGCAGGATTGAGGAGGTAAGCTTGTCTGTGAATTCAGAGATTTATAAACTTTATCTCTGAGTCACTAATCCATAGTGTGCTTTGAATTTTCTCCCTTAGGTGTGTGAAGGGAGAGTTAGGGCATTCACCTCACTGATGAGGAAAACAAGGTTCTAGTGATTGGAATGACCCAACCTCACTCCAGGGACGGGGGTAAAACAGCCAGGCTCAGCATTCCTGACATCTTAACTTTTTACTTTGCATCTTTCCAGTTTCAATGCTAAGAAATCCCCCCACCCGGGGAAATGTTTTCTCAAATTTTATGTTCCTCTTTCTTGACTAGGCCTCCTTGAACTCCCTTCCAGATAGGCTTCTGTACCTGTAAGTGGGGCCCTGGTGGTGGTCCAAGAAAGAATGTCACTACCTCCATGTTTCCTCACTGCCTAGTGCTGGAAATATTAGTTGATACCTTGGAAGAGGAGGTGGCCAGCTTTGGGGTGGTAACCTGCCTCTGCTATCTTCAGTTGATTCTCCTCAGTGCTCCTGAGACTTTGCAGAGTTGTGACCAGTCCCCTCCCATGGAAGCCTTTCTAAGCAGTCCTTCATCCTCACGTGGTACCATCCTCAGGCCTTCACCCTATGATTGTAGGTCCTACATTGTTTAGCTACTGACTTCCCTTCTTCTATTTTTACATCATCCTTTGAATACCAGGCTGTTACATCTCTCTAGAGGATCAGTTTTCAGTCAGGGATGAATTTTGACTTTTAGTGAGACAGTTACCAATATCTGGAGACATTTTTCATCATCACAAGCAGAGGGGTAATTCTACCAGCATCTATTAAGGGCTAGGAAGGCTGCTAAATATTGTATGATACATATGACAGCTTCACCTACCCTCTCATTCAAAGACTTATTCTACCCAAGTGTCAAGAGTGTTGAGGTTGAAAAATCCTGCCCTATAGTTTTATAAATGCTCTGCCTCATTCTCCTTAAACATGTCCTTCTTACCCTTTGGTTATCTGATAAGACAATACTAATCTTCAAGACTCAGTTCAGACAGAAGTTATTTTGGCACGCCCATGAGTATAGCGATAGTAATATTTACCATACTGGAAGCTTGCTCATCTTTCTTTCTTTCTTTCTTTCTTTCTTTCTTTCTTTCTTTCTTTCTTTCTTTCTTTCTTTCCTTCTTCCTTGCTTCCATCCTTCTTTCTCTTTCCTTCCTTCCTTCCTTTCTTCCTTCCTTCCTTTCTTCCTGTCTTTTTGAGTACTTTCTATGCATCAATACCTGTGCTATACTTTGTATATATGCTCATGAAAAGACAACAAAAAGAAAACATGGCCACTGACTTCCTAGAGTGCCATGTCCATAGAGTAAGAGAGGCTTCAAACAAATGTCACATAAACAGGACCATATTTTGTCCTATAATTTGTCAGAAATGCTGTTGAGAAAACAAGGGTGCTATGATCTAAGAGGGTAAAACTTAGGGAAATCTAATTCTGATAGGAGGATGGTCCAGGAGATGTTTTTGAGGAAGCATCTCTGGCTGAGGCCTGGTAATTGGAGTGAGGGCAGACAGGTATCAAGAAGAGTGGAGGAATAATCAGCAAGCCAGATTGGCCAGGGATGCTGAGGGAATCTAAGCCACTAAGGAGATGAGGTGAGGTAGATGCAAGGCATGTGTAGTCTGGTGTACTTTCTTTGGAGGGGTCATAAAGCAGGACAGTAGCAGGATCTGTCTTATTTTATAGAGTATTTTGGCTGCCGTGGGCCACCCAAGGGGAAATGGGACAGACAGGCTCATTCTTATGCTTGGTCTTTAGGGTTCCTCCTCCTCCTTTCTTCCAATTATTCTTGCACACAGCACCAGAACATTTGTACCTAAAACAGAGGTGAGTCTGTTTCTGGAAGTTGCCCCACAAATAGTAGAAGGAAAGTGCAAAAGGGATAATACTAGCTATAAGGCTACTGCTGTGTTAGTGAAGTGATGGTGGTTGGGAGTAGCTCAGTGGGATTGGGAACTTGGTTGGATTTATTGATGCTATATTTGCTGTGTGGAATATTTGGTCTCTCTACTCCATTTTCTACTAGATCTGGGGCCCCTGTTTCTGCATCACCTCAGTCGTTTTAGTCCTGACATACAATGGGCAGTGAGAAAAAATGGCTGAATGAGACTTCCTCTTTCTTGTTTAATTAAAACTGGCCTCATTTCCTCCACTTGATGTATGGAGAAATAAACTGAAAAGTAAGCAGCTAAGTGAATTTCTCCAGAACACAGAATAAAGCATGTGAGAAGCTAGGACATCAATTATTGGACATCAAGTTCTGAGGCATGTCTTTGGGGCCTTGAATCTCTTAGTTTATCTTAGTAATCACAATAACGCTGGTGTCCTCACAACTATTATCTCTGTAGAAGCAGAAGAAGGCTCAAAGAGGTTACTTGCTGTTGTAGGACACACCAAGAGAAGACACTACAGCCATGAACCATATGCAGGTGTGCTTAGAGATGCTAACTGATGGGTGGCAGGTCTGTAGAAACAAACCACAGATGGTACAACTCTTCCTTGCCAGTGACCCAGGTGAATTGTATATGTGGCAGGCCAGCTGCCAGCCTTTGGTAGAATGCTTCTTTTCTTGTGATTACTAAGTCTGTGTGAATCCTGGAGGAGCTTAGTTCACCTAGATTGGGATAAGAGCAATGTAGACATTTATACACCACCTATTGCTTCAAATTTGTCTGGTAGATCATATCTATTTTATAGTCCTGGAGACCTCAGCTAAGTTATTTACTTACTATATGATTCTGACAATTCATTTAGCCTCTTTGGACTTCATTTTATTTTATTTTATTTTTTTTCAACTGTAGAATGAATGTATCTGCCTAACAAGGTTACTGTGGTTACTGTCAGGGGAATAATGTGAAAATTGTCTAATGGACCTAGCACATGGAGAGAGCTCACTTGTAGGTTTTTTTTTTTTTTTTTTTAACAAACACCCAGAATAAATAGCCTAAAATGACATGATTGGAAGAGAATTTTTAAACAAGATAAAATATACTAAGAACAAAAGGTTAAGTCTCAAGGGTAGGGATCTGGATCTGAGAGTTGACACTACATAGGGAAGATCTGAAAGGATACTGGGTAGAAAAGATGTGATTTCTATCGTGAAGCCTGGTGTGCCTTGTTGACTCCTCATATGGCTTCTTTTTCTCCCTGAGACATGGGAGTAGAGAAATGTCAGCGTTTTCTCAGGAAACAGTGGAAATGCACTCATAAATGCACTCGCAGAGTCCAGGCCTGTACAGGCCCTGTTTTTCACAGATGCCCAGCATATAAGTTATAAAACAGTCCACAGGGGACAAAGGCTCTAATTAAGCAGTTCTTGCAACTAAATATGAAATGATCAATAAGCACATCCACAATTCTCTGCAATTTACAGACAAAAATTTTAGACAATATAATTTTTTGCTCAAATTGTTAAAAAGATTTAAAATGTTACCTAGCACTGACAATGAGTCTTCAGAATAAATGTGACCTCAATACAAATCAGGTTGCATAATTTGATGCAACATTTTTCAGAGACTATTTTAACATTGTTTATAAGCTTTAAATTTATTTTACTGATATGTTTTCCATTGGTAGGAAGCTTTTCTTAGGATAACATTTTGTTAAGAATTCAAAGACCTTAGCTATTACAAAACAAAAGCAAAAACAAAAAGGGAACAGTGGACTATTGCACGACAAGGGACTGGTTAAATAAACTTTGGTGCCTGGATTGAATTATTAAGCAATGATTATGAGGAGGCAGAGCTCCTGGCTCCAATGTAGAAGGAAGCACTAGGCACACTCTTCAATTAACACAACTCCAAATAGGGTAGAAATGCACATTTTACTTTTCACTGCTTTTTTTTTTTTTTTTTTTTTTTTTGCGGGACTGGGGTTCAAACTCACAACCTTGCACTTGCCAGGCAGGCACTTGTGCCTCGGAGCTATCTCCCCAGCCCCTTCACTGTATTTTATTGACACATTATTGCACATATTTGTAGAGTGCAACATGGTATTTTGATACATTTGTACAAAGATTTATGTAAAATGGTATCTACATAAATCTTGTCATTTGTGAAGTCATGGACTAACCTGGAGGATATTATGCATGTGTTTTATGCTTATAGTTCATAAAACAGTTTTAAAGCACATAAAATAAACTACTGAATGTTTAGGAAACAAAGGTGGGGTAAATGGCATCCATTTTCAGACCTTTAAAATATAAATTTTTCCCTTTTAATCATGAGCAGGCATCTAATTTTTACCGAAAAATTCATTCCCATTTCATGGATAGTAAGACAATCTGGAAGAACTGGTGTAACTTGCTCACTTTCACACAGAAAATGGATACTCTGGAGAGAGCCAGTTGTCCCGATTTGTACAAAGAGGGTTACAGCTGCTGCCCACTCTGAACTCAAACAGTAACTCTACCACCTCCTTGTCACATGACCCTCTGTTTCCTCTTGACAATGATATCTTCTTCTATAGATGGTTGTTAGGATGAAATCAGAAAACTATATGCTAAATGCTTACCATAAAGCCCAGCTTATAGTAAATGCTTAATGCAAAGCTATCATCATTGCTATTGTGATGATATGATTTTTTTCATCAACTCTGTTCCAGAATCAGGGCTCCTATTACTGGAAAGCAGGGAGTGTGACCCCAGACAGCAAAGGGAATTGACCTATAAAGTGCCCTGGGCCTCTTTGCTATGGGGGTCACACAGTATCTGTGCTTTTGCTCCATACTTTTCATTGCCAAAGAATTGAGCAGTCATAGTTTTTGGTCTTGACGGTCTTCTCAAGACCCTCCTGGGAAAACTTCAGTTTTATCTGTGAGAAGACAAAGCCAAGCAAGGAAAAGAGACTTGAACTCAGGGAAAAAGCCAATGGACATTTGGCCACGTAGTCTTGGAGACCTGTTTCTGACTAAGTCCCTCTAGGTGTTCTGTGCCAAATCCCTTCTTTGGGCTCCATTTACTCCCCATATGAATTATAGAATTAGACCATAATGTCTTGAGCCCTGATTTTGCTGATATTTTAACAGTCTTTCTACTCCACACCAAGCTCCAGGGGCCAGGGTAAGGCTTAACTTGGAGAGAGTATGGGGAGAGGTGGAGGGAAGTGAACAGGGCTAGTTCCCAACTGAGGACTCGAATTACATCTGGGCAACTTTACCTTCTCTTTCTTTAGCGGTGAGATATGTTCACTTTTCATTGATTGGTTCATTTATTTATTCATGAAGTCAATGCTATTTGAGGGGTCTCTACTCTATCCCAGTTTGTATAGGCATAGTGTATTAGACAGTGCTTGAATGTGAGATCAGGTTTAAGTCTTGTCTCTGCCTCACAGTGACCGTGTAGGGGTGTGTAGTCACTTCTGCTCTCAGATTCAGGCTCCTAATCTGTAAAATGTAGATTAAACACCCATTCATTGTACAGTGAGCAGCAATTTGCTGAGACATAGAAATCATGTTTTCAGTATAGTGTCAAGAACATAGTGTCTTCCTTTAAAAAACATGGTTGAGGGTTGGGGAGATAGTTTGGTAGTCAAAGCACCTGCCTGGCAAGTGCAAGATCCTGGGTTCAAAATGTGGTACCACATGCCATGTCGGCCCCACACAGAGCTGAGCCGGCCACTGAAACCAGGTGCGGTGGCACACAGCTGTAATCCTAGTGCTGGGGAGGCTGCGACTGGAGGCTCACTATGAATCTGAGCTGCGTAGTGGGACCCTGTACCAAATACATAAGATTAAAAAATATGGTTTATAGAAAAGAGCATAGTCATGAGGTGGAACACTAGCTTAGCCATTCACTAATCATTTGATCATTTAAAACATAGCTGGACCTCCTGGAGCTAACTTTTCTCATAAAAAAAAAGAAATAATAGTAGAAATTTTGGGGAAAGACATGAGGACTAGAGAACATGTGGTCAAGAGAATTATGAGAATAAAATAGATGCTCTTCTGTAAAGTACTTAGCATGGAGTTTGGCACATAGAAGGTGCTCAGCAAGCAGGTGCTCATGGTCCTAGCCTTGAACTTCTCTCTTTCTTATGGAGATGAGTTGAAGGTATGGCATAGATCTGTTTCTGGCCTGTGCAAGTCTCACTCATAAAAATACCATCTTGCTCCTCATCAGCACTTCTGTACTTTTATTTATTGTTCCTGCCAATCCTGGGAACTCTCCATGTGGGAACCAATTCATTATTGATAACCCTGGGAAGTAGTATTTTAAAATTTTATGATCTGTACTTTGTGCTATCTGAACCACGATGTATTATCTGGCCTTACCAGTGAAGGAGGAATTATAGCAAGACTGAGGGGTCCTTTTGGGACGAATAATTCATTCAATTTTCAAAATGTCAATTGTGTTCAATTATGTTCCTGATATTAGTGGCTGAACAATGGGGGACCAAAGTATAAACATGAAAAGAAAACAAATCTGTTACTTTGCCACATCCACCATAATATTTGAAAACTTGGAGATAATTTTTCTAATTATTTTTAACAAAAAGATTAGGAAGAATTTTTTTTCTCTTCATTTTTTCCCTTCCATCAAAGAGCTCAAGGTTCTGTTTTGATCCATTTTTCTAAATTGAAGAAAAAACAATGTAATAGATTCTTTGCAATCTCTCCCTGTCTCTGTCTGTCTGTCTCTGTCTGTCTGTCTCTCTCTCTTTCTCCCTTATTCTATTTTATGCAAGCTTATTTCTCCAAGGAATAATAATAATGACTCACTTTGCTAACATTTACCTTTTCCCCTTCACAATACTAAAAAGTAACAGTTCATGTATCTTTTACATAAGTAGAGAAGTGTTTGTGTTTCCACTGCAAAGAAACACAACAACAAGCCTATTGCAACTCTTAATACCTTATTGACTTCTCTAACATCATAGTATTGTTTCATCACTGTTCTCTTTCTCCCTACTCCAGTGTGTTTCCACTGTGGCTGAGGCTTCTCCTCTTAGTGTAATGCACACTGGAAAATCACCTTTTGGTTTATCATTTTTTCTTTTCTCACTATCCTCAACATGTGTTAGGCCTTTACAGCTTCATCTCTCATCATTCCCTTCACTGCCCTATTCTTTGGTCTCTCAAAGCTGCCTTTTGGGTTGTCCCCTAGGTACCAGCCTCCTGAGTGTGTGATAGAGGTTTTCTGGTGTATTCTTCTCTTTTGGTCTAAAAACTCACAGACATGTAAGCAAGCTCTGGATTAGGGCAGAAAGTGCAGCCTTTCAGGCCAACAGGCCCATTTAAGAGAAATAGTTAAGCAAGTTGAGACTAGAATGGGTAGGATAATGAAATGGATTTGATAACTGAAGAAAAGGAAGGATCATGAAACATTCCTGTATTTCATTTGATAAGAACAAAGGTATTGACAATGCTGCTATTTCAAAGATGGTATTCTACAGGCATGAAAATATTGAGAGCAAGGCAGTTGGTGAAAGTGGGTCAAAATCCAAGAGGTGGACTATAGCCATGAGTAATGTAATTGTGTGGATCCAAGGACAAATGTCCAGTAGGGTAAGACTGAGTTTTGAATGAGTTGTGAATGGAAAGAATTGTAAAAATAGATGATAGACTTGGCAATGATGGGAGTATGTAAGGACATGCAAAGCAGCCTTACTGAGGGAAAGGAGAGGAGCTATGACCTATCCTTGAAAAATGCCATCACTGAATAGTTGCATGGTAGATGGGAAGCTTGAAGAGGAACCTGAGGAGAGCTACTTAGTATGGTAGGAAGAAACCAGGAGAAAGCTCACTAGTGGTCCCAAAGGAAGAGAATGTTAAGGTGGAGAGAACAAATCTATCAAATACAGGTGCCTTTTACTTTATGTTAGGATAATGCCCAGATAAACGCATTGTAAGTTGACAAGATCAAAGATCAGAAGTGCATGTCTCTTTAGCCTACTGACTGTAACTTAATAACAGCACATTGTAGAGCATCCATTTGCCCTCATGATTACGTGATTGACTGGGAGTTGCAGCTTACTGCTGCCACTGCCCAGCAAAGGGGAAGAGAACATCATAATGCATGTCTATATCCCAGAAAGGATGCAAATTGGAAGTAATCCTTAATGAATATGTACATCACTTTCATACCATTGTAAAAGTCCACTCATATTAAGTGAAACCGTCACAAGTCAGAAACCATCTGTAGCGCTAGAAGTCTAAGATTACAAGGGGTAGAACTCTGTCACTTATTTCAAGAAAATAGAGCAAGACCTTCTGAAATAGCAGTGAGTTCTAAAGAGCTCACAGTTCCTTGAAGGTGAAAGTGAAATATTATATTGAAGCTCGAGTTACTTTTGTGCCAAGCTCAATGTAGGAGGCATCTGCCGGGCTTCTCTTTGAGGGTGGGCTCCATAGCATGTCCTGCCTTGTCTGCCCTCTTGCAGGACCCATGTTTTCTAGGCCCTCATCTCTCTGAGGTTCAGATAGGACACAGTTAGGGCTGCTGTTGGCCCTAGTCTCAGACTTTCCCAAGGAACATTGTTCTGGGTTGTTTTTGGAAAAAAGACTTAGGTAACTAAGGAGGAGCCTATGTTTGAGCTCTGTGGTTTCCAGAGTGAGGCAATGAAGCTAAAAGAATTATTTTTATTAGACAGTCACCCAGGGCATGGGCAGTGCTTCACAGGAGTTCAGAGTAAAACAGAATATAAATTTGATGAGAATGAAGTGATGCTTACTCTGCTATATTTAGCAGCCCTTACTGCAACTGGTGAGTGATATATACTTAAATAACATATGAAAGCTGATATTTGAAGTTGATGTAAGTGAAATTACAGTGTACATAATGCTCTTTATGTCTCATTTATTCAACATATTGTTTTTGAGATTCACCCATGTATATAGAAGATGGGCATATACCATTCTCATTTTATGAATAAACCACAATATACCCATTCTCCTGTTAATAGACATTTAAGTTTAGAGAGTTGGTTCCAGTTCACTGTGGTCCAGAGAAGTCCATATTTGTAATGCCAGAGAAAACTTACTGGAATTCTAGTGAGAGAATTCCAATCTACCACCTCCAGTGCAAGTTATTGCAAGAATAGACTCATACATATCTGTTGGGCATAGACAAGGGGAACCTAACTCTAGTCTGAGCAATGACTGACCAGAACAGAGACCACAAACCAGAGCCCAACCCAGGATTTATTAATTTGTGAGGGTCTGGCCTGATAGCTTAGTGGACTAAAGCCCTTGCTTAGGCAGAGTGCAGTGGCCAAGGTTTGATCCCCAGTGTGCAGAGCTGGCCCTGCCCTGGAGCGAACTGAGACAGTGATGGAGACTGGGCATGGCAGCAGGCACCTGTAATCCCAGGCACTTGGGAGGCTGAAAATAGGAGGATTACTCTGAGTCCAATTTATGTAGTAAGACACTGTAGACCCTGACCTAAATACAAGGAAAAAAAATTGTGAAAAGGAGAGTGGCTTGGGGTTGAGTGATTGTGAGAATGGTGGAAAGCACGTGAGTGCTGTGAGCTGAGCTACGTAGGAGGCACAGTAGCACTTCTGCAGTATGCAGACAGGAGTGCAGAAAGAGTGCTGGGTTCTAGTAACAGCCTCTAAGTCTGGAGGAATCTACATAACACAGTTTAGGGAAGTATCTTGCTTTTTTTATATTTAGCACAGAGTCTACAGGGTCTCACTACACAGATTGAACTCTTAGTGATAATCCTGTTTTTAGCCTCCCAAGTGCTGGTATTACAGGCATGTGCCACCAAGCTCAGTCTCAATCGTAGAAGTGTGTCTGGCACTGCATGCTGGGGATGGAACCCTGGCCCCTGCATTTGCCTAAGCAGGGGCTTTAATCCACTAAGCTATCTAACTGGCCTTAGTATCTTGTAATTTGACCAGAACTCCTGCACTGATGTCTGGCCCCTTCTACGCTGAGACCTCACAGGGGCTGTGTCATGTGGCTCAGTCTCAGTGGACAGTATAGCCGACAATAGTGCTTAGTAGTAGGGAGTTATAGGTGAGTCATAATTCACCTATCCCATAGCGTCAAAGGCTCTGTACTTATCAATACATGGAATTAGGGCCAGGTTTAGCCAACATTGAAACAAATGGTCTTCTTTTAAGGAGAGCTGTCTAGGTGGTCCTCCACATGCGTTGCTCCTGGTTTGGGTTATTATGAATAAAAGTACCCTGGGCCTTTTTATATGTATCTTTTGGTGGATCTATTAGATTTTTTTTTGAGCTGGTTTTTTGCTGATACCTACTGAATCTGTTGATTTTGACATGCTTATCTAGAATTTAGCTATCTTACTGAATTCTATTAGATTTTCAGTTCATTTTCTTGGAACATACATCAGATAGAAAGCTTTTAGTCCCAAGTAACAGAAAAACTAGCTAAAATTGGTCAAAGCCAAAACAATATGTATGTATCCCCATAACTGCAGACAGAGTTCAGCATTGGTTCAGCTTCTGGTAAAATGTGATCCAGAAGGCAGGATGTTATCTGTACCCATCTCCATTCTATGGGTTTCTCTTAGCTTTACCCTCTTTGGTGTGCTTCCTTCATCCTCCTCTTTATAGGAGCAACAATCACTACAGCAGTTCTCTCACAGGTGCAATAGCTGCTATAACAGTTCCAGAACTCACATCCTCATGATACAATCCAGAGAAGTACATAGGTGATATGCCACTGTATGAGCCAAATAAGTGCTGTAGTTGATTTTAAACCATTTATTATGTTCCCTTTCTCTGTCCTGAATGGCAAAGTGATTCTCACCAAACCACGTGGCTGCTGGGCATGAAATCCTGAAAGGAATTATAGAAAGCTTTTGGTTGAAGAAGCAAAGTGATAGGAGAAAAGCAACCTCACAATGTTTATCTTTATAGCAAGTCGAATGATATCACCTAGAAGGATTATGTATTGTCTCATCTCGACATTAGTAGTTTTTGTCTCTGTATTTATCTCTGTCTCTGTCTCTATCTCTCTGTCTCTCTCTCTCTCTTTCTGAGACAGCATTTCACTATGCAGTTCAGGCTGACCTTGAGCTCATTTTGTAGCCCAGGCTGGTGTTAAACTCATAATGATTATCCTGTCTCAGCTTCCCAAATGCTGGGATTATAGGCTCAGCTCTTGTATCTTGACTCACATGATTGCCAGAATGTAGATCTTTCAGCTTACACAAAATGATGAAAATTGGCTGTAAACTTTTTGAAAAGTATTGGGAAGAATGTTTATAAAAAAGCAGAGTAGGTGGGAAGTTCTAAGAAGGAAAGGCTCCCTAGTATTTTATATGTAATGTGAAGATGTTCAACATCAGTCTAATTCCAAGGATCTATACAGGAAGGGATCAAATCAAGGGTTGGTTGAGGTGGTCTTGGCAATGTGGAAAGGTTAGTTGTCCTTTTATTGCTACGTAACAAATTATAAAATGTTTGTCTTAAGCCAACCTAGTTTTATTACTTCACAGTTCTTGTAAATCAGAGGTCTAAGCACAGTTTAGCTTAGTTCTCTACCCAGTCTAGAAATCAAGGCAATGGCTGGGTGGATTTTTGTCAGTGTTATTCCAGGTTCTTTCAAGTCATTGGCAGAATTTGGTTTCTTGTGGCTTCAGTTCTAAAGTCTGCTTTGTTGCTGGCCAGCAGCTGGAAGCTGCCCTCAAATATCTGCTGCATGGCCCTAACACGGCATGTCAGTTTAACTCTTCAAGATCAGTGGAGAATGCCTTGCTTGTCTGCTATGACTGAGTTTTACATAGCATAAGGAATTGTGGGAGGATTATATTTTATGTATGTTTCTGCTTTCCCATTCCTTGATACAGGAGGTAGAAAAAAATAAGAATGATAGGACATCCGTTCCTACCCATAAGTCTGCATTTGAGTTTGCCTGCACAGTTTTCTTATTTAAAAAGCCAAAGGTTGTTTTCTGTTGTTTAACAAAGGAGATTGTAAAGAGACTATTTGGAAATGGACTCTAAAGGTGAAGGGAAGATGGAGTTCTGCATAGGTTGGATACCTGGACCTCTTTTATTATAGTAAAGTATAATAAGTATAGTATGTCCCACATATTAGACATTCATTTCATGACAGAGCTTTTCTCATCCCTTCCTTCTTGAGCTATGCTGCATTGATGGCATGATTTATGAGCTTCAAAGAATATTCTTTCTAGAAGAACTTTTACTCTAGCTAATGTTCTTGACCTTGTCTCTAGATAAAGGTGGTTGGAATTTTTAGTAAAATTTATTAATTTAAGCTACCATAGGAATTAAGAATGTTCATGCTTAGAATATTTGCTCCTTTTAGCTATGTTAATTTGGCCAAAATTGATATGACTGACCTTCACTTTCCTTGTCAGGGGGATGAAAATTGGAGTGGGAAGGTCAAGCATATGAAGGGCTTTCTCTAGTTCTGGCACATAATAAATGGTTTAAAATCTGAACTCTTCCATCTCACTTAACTTTCTAAAGAAATGTTAAACTGGAATTATGATTATGATTATTGCCTGTATTTTCAGGTAATATAGTAGGCAGTTTCAGTGTTTGTCATGCTGCTGTGATATTTTGTGATAGCTGCTGAATATACGTAAGGCTTCTTTTTCTTCCACTCTGCCTTCATACTAGGATGGAGTTCCATAAATGTCTTGTCAGGTTGACAGCATATCTTAGGAAGAGATTAACCACCTCTACAAAAAAAATGTCAAGCTTTAGAAGTATCAGATGATACAACAGATTAAATAGACTTCCATATTTTTCTTTGCCTACGTCTTCAAACAAAATTGGAATTAAGAATATATGCAAATGTTTAGCTACAGGATGTTAATCATAACCTGTTTATATAATCTAAACTGTAGAAATGTTCCACATTTAAAGTTCAATTGTAATACATACATACAGTGAAATACTATGCTACATCAAAAAGCAAGATGAAGGGCTTAGAGTAAAGCTGAGTATTAGAAAGCTTTCCTAGAATACACTTGGTCCTAGTTTCTTTTCCTCACACTGCAGAAACAACAGAAATAAAAATTAATTCCTATAGTTCTCTATACTTGAACAAATATATGGTTGTATGATAAAAATAGATTAGAAATTAGGTCATGAAGGATGAATCTGTTTCATAAAAACAGAATATATGTTGTTATGTATAGTAGATATATAATACAGGCATTTAAAGACATTTGAGAAAGTATAATCAACATTATCTATGCTTATTTCTTGAAAATGGGGAAGTATTATAGGTAATTTGAATTTCTTTCATTTGTTTGTGCTTGGAAGGGTATTCTTCATTTTCTGAATCTTATGTGATTGCTAATAAATTCTAGCCATTAGAAAAAATGAGAAGGAAAAGAGAAATGTTTCCCATCTCCACATGTGCTGACACTGGTTGATCATTTCAGGTGATTGTGAAGACAAGAACAGAGTATCAACCAGAACAGAAGAACAAAGGGAAGTTCCGGGTGCCAAAGATCGCAGAATTTACGGTCAGTTTCTTGCTGGTGTAGGAGAAAGTAAAGGTAAGGCTGGCAGCAGCCAGCTCAGCAGCCTTGCGCTGGGAAACCGAGCATCGTGGCAGGTTGTAAAAGTGATCCAGGCTGCTTCTGGAGGTTTTGTTGAAGCCATATTGTCTGTCACTGAATTTAATTAAAGGACAAGAACTCTACACATGGACTTTTATACTGGTGTTCTCATACAGCCCTCCTTTATTGTTTTGTTTTTTCTTGTCTCCTTTTTCCTATCTTTTCATCACTATATTCTGAAAGTAAGGTGAAAATGTATAAAGACCTCAAAACTTTGTCAGTGGATGAAAAAAGATCAAAATGGAAGAGAAGTTGATTTGATAGTAATACAGACCTCCTGCTTGATTTTCTATTTCTTAGTGGAAGAGTCTGAAGCACTGATAAATGTATATCACTGGCTGTGATGAGTTCCATAACAGAGTCATGAAGTGAGCTCAACAAGGATGAAAAAAGAGATAATTTTGGAGCTAAAAGATAGGAGGAGGGAATAAATTTAAGTAGGAACAAGGTTGCTGGTGGCTGAAGAGAAAATGGGCCTGAGGACAGTAAGACTGGGCTCTAGGAGAGGCCGCTGGTGTAGCAGAGCCGAGACTGGCAAAGTAGGCAGAGTGCAGATTGTTCCAGTCTTGGAGAGCGATAGAAGGATGCTAGAAGACTTTAAGAGGCGGAGGGACATGACTGAATTAGGGTTTTTCAAAAGGCATACTGTCTTTTAAATGGCTTTGTGGGGGTAGCAGGCAAGAGGGAAAGGCGGGTGACTACTAGGTACAGTAATCATCCCATTAAAAACAGCACTGACTCAGGCCAGGATAGTGAGTGGGGAGGGAAATGCAGGCAAACCTAGAGTATGGCTATGAGGCAAAAATCAGGCAGGAAGACAGTAGGAAAAGTGATTCGGTGGGTGAAAATTAGAGCAGACTTTCTGGGTTTGTACCTCGTTTTCACTTTTATTACCCACGCAGCCACCCGTAAGTCACAAAGCCTCATTTATCAAACGAAGACAACAGTAAGGTTGGGTAGAAGATGAAGTGTAGAACACATGTACAGAATAAGTGGCACAATTAATAGTTACTTTATGTCAACTTTGACCAGAGACGTTGAAAGTGAAGACAGCCCTTTGTTTCTTGCCTGGGGTTAACTGTTTTTCTGCATGCTAACTTTGATTCGGTTGAGTATTTGATCCAGGGCAGGAATGTGGCACCTTTTTGAAAACAGTGACTGCTTTTTAATGTTTCTCTGGTATCTGCTACAAGACATGATTACAGACCTAGTTTCAGCTGCAGATAAGTACCTGCGAGAACAGATGTGGACCTGCAGGAATGAATACCTAGCTTTGAGGGAAAGACAGGGCGGCTCTGTGCATGATGTATGGGCACCAGGCAAGCAGTAAAGTTGATCTCTCCTGGCAGCAGAGGTCACAAGAAATATGCCCAGACCAGAATGATATTGCTATGCTATTTCTAAAAATCAAAGTCTTGGGCATTGTCAGACTTTTCAATTACTTTCTAATGTCTCCATAAAGAAAATCACAACTGTGTGAGACTAAGAATCACTTTATTTAGAGTACTTTCTGAGAATCTTATGAGATACTTTCAGCTTTTTTATGCTTTCTGTAGTTTTACAATAGATATGTATCATTATATTAGACAAAAATAATATTTTTTAAAAAAATTTTGTTCCTTTTATGAGAATGTTGAGTATTTAATGAAATTATTTCTTACCAAGAGTTTTCCAAATGATGGCTGTGAAGATACACAGCATTTTAGCAAAGGCTTAGGACAGAATGTTGAGTAAAAGAAAGTCACAAAGTTTTGTGCTTTTAGGGTGGAACTCTGAAGAAACCCATAAATGTAGAGGGAAAGCAATGTAAACAATGTGTATTATGCTGTCTGTGGCTGTGTTATCAGCCATAATGTTTGACCATGTTATATTTTTCTCTCTTCTTTGACAGCTTTTCATTATGTGGCAATTTTCCAGTTAAAGGTTAGATACTGATTTTCAGCTCCCCCTCTGCCAGTTTCACTTTCACAGGTTTTAGTTACAGTGAACCGTGGCCCAGAAATATTAAATGAGAAGTTCCAGAAGTAAAAAATTCATGAGATTTAAATTTGGCCAATTATGAATATCATGATGAAATCTTACATTGTTTCACCCTGTAAATCATTCTTTTATCCAGTGTATCCATGTTGTATACACCACTTGCCTGTTAGTAACTTGGTAGTTGTCCTAGTTACTAGATTTGTCATGGTATTCTAGTGCTTGGGTTCACTCACCTTTATTTTATTTATTTTAGAATGGCATCAAAACATAAGAGTAGTGATTCTGGAAATCCTTATATGTGTCAAAGAGGAAAACTGAAAGTGAAAAGATGAAAGCCCCTGGTTTAATAAGAAAAAAATATATATACTAAGGTTGTTTAGATCTAAGATATTATTTTTATTTCTGTACTCTACTAAACTTATAAACCACATTTTTATCATAGTATGTATATACATTATAGGAAAAATCATAGCATATATAGGGTTGGGTATTATCTGAGGTTTCAAGCTTCTACTGCATCCATAATGGCAAACCTTTTAGAGCTTTTAATGAAATAAACAGCCAGTTGTCACACATGTGCCATAGCATTGCAACCACTGCAGTTGGTGTTTGTGCCCCTTCCCCCACCCAGTGGAAAAGGGGAGCCTACTTTAACATCATATTTTTCAAGTGGGGATGATGGCTCAGAGGGGTGACATAATCTGCTCATCCAGATACCTACTAGAAAAGCTAATGTTCAGTATGAAGCCTGACTGGGTTTTCCTTTCAGCCATGCTGCCTGCAACTTGAAAAAAGGAATAAAGCAAATTCTTGTTTGCTTATTTAGAGCTTCCAGCATTAATTATCTTGGTTTTTCTGCTTTATTCAAGAGAGCTCTCTATAGTCCCTATGGAGGATGCATCAGCTGGCTTGAGGGTGGATGTGGGAAGAAGAGGAGGAGGAGGAAGAGGCTGTGATGGTAATTAAGAAGTCCAGGGTCTGAGCTGAGTCAGCTCACTGGGGCTCAGGGACCCAAGGAGAGCCGTGTGCAGTTAAAATTCACTGATCTTGTTTCTACCAGAGAAAGAGAGCCTGGGGAATCCGTGGTACTTTGCTTGTCTCCCTGGGAGAGATACAGTGAGTGTGAGGTGATAAGAAGCTGTGGGCGGGCCTTGCCACACTTAGATGTAGTGCATATATCTTCAGCTAAGGATGGAGATTTAAGCTGGAAAATGAAGGCTGAGAATCAGAATTTGTTGTTGGTTTTGGACAGCTCTAGAGCTCTGTGCTGATAAACAGTTGCTGAGTCTGTCCTTGGGATATTGCCTAGGGCAAAGGTAACTTTAAGGATGATAAAATTGCATCTCTGTCACTGGTGACTGTCATCACTTCACTGAGTGACTTCAAATTTCAAAATTCTGATTTCAAGCAGTTTGTGCCTTCAGATTTGAAGACTGACTTGAAAAGAGCAGTATCTAGCAATTATCTTGTGAGAGAAAGGAAAATGAGAGCAGAGTGCGGTCAGATGAATTGAGAAAGATTGGCTGAAGGAATTACCTGGAATGTTTTGTCATTTCTAAAGCCAAAAAAATTCTTGCTATCATTCTAAAAGACTATGTATATGCACTATTTTCCTCAAGGTAATTTGAGAATTTGAGCCAATGGGAGGGTATAGAGAGGAAATTTCTTTTTTTTCTTTTCTGTAGCCTAGAAACTGGGCAATCTTCTAAATTGGGCTTTGCTACAGAGGGTTCTAGTGCCATGGAAAATGTTTATACAGTGGGAAACATGGTGCTATGCAAAGTGCTATGCTGGTACTATGATAAGTAGTAGTTTTGTGGAGGTGATGATTCTGTGAAAGGTTCTGGCACTATGGAAAGTGGTGATATGGAGGTGGTGGTGCTGTGGAGATCTAAGTTCTGTATAAAATGATGGTGATTTGGCAGGTACTGGTGTTACAGAAGATGCTGTTACTATGCAGGATTTTGGTACTGTAGATGGTGGGGTTCATGGAGAAGGTGCTGGTGCTATGCTATACAAAGTTGCTAGTGTTGTGAAAAGTACTCCTGCTGTGGAAGATGCTGATACTATGGAGATGTTGGGTGTATGGGTGATTCTGTCACTGTCAGAGATGCTGCTGATATAGAAGGCCCTAATGCCAAGGAAGAATTTAGTGTAACAGTGTGCTAGTGCCATGAAAACTTTTGGTGTTATGGAGAATGTTAGTGCCATGGGGAATACTGGTGCTATATGTAAGGTGGTAGTGCTTCGGAAGGTGGTAGGGTCATGTGTGCTAGTGTTATAGAAAGTACTGGGCCTGTCGAAGTAACTGATTCTGTGGAGAATATTGGTGCTATGAAGAATGTTGGTGATATGCGAAGTATTAGTGGTATGGAAGATTCTTGTGGTATCAGGGCTGCTAGGGTAGGGTTGTAGGTATGGAGGGTGCCAGTGGTAAGAATGATGAATATGCTGGGGAAGATTATGTAGTTATGGAGGGCACTCAGTTGTTCTAGGACTGGCTCCTTAGTGGGAACTCCTGTCGTATTTGGAAGCTATTATGTAAGGGGGTGAAAGATATTTGAGGAGATAGTTGAGCTCAGAGGTCAGGCTAACCTGGGAGTCTCATGACTTCATTCCTTGTTAGCTTCATGACCTTGAGAAGTCTTTTCACCCCTCTAGGTTGCTGATTCCTCATCAAAACCTGGAACAACAATTTTGAGAAAAAAAAGTATAAATACTTGACACACTTCAGGGGCCCAATAAGATAGCATTTTATTGATTTCCTATTCATATCCCCCCCTTTTTTTTTCTCCTGGGTTTTTATCTTCCTGAATAATCAGCTGAATTGTATCTATTGTTGGGCTTTGGGCTGCATTCTCCTGGCTTTTCCCATGTGGGTTTTCTCACAGGAATGTGACTATGAAAACTTATAGAAACCATTCAAAGTTGTAGCCAGTTCAGCAGCAGGATGTACAGGGGCCCTTTGGATCTCAGCAGTGACCTCTGGAGCCATGCACTTGTCTATTAGTAAGTGCAGGGTGTATGCTGGAGGCTTTTTAAATTAGTTAAGCTACAAATAATTAAAAGTTCTTAAAAATGTTTTGGACCCACTTTTCAGTCTAATAATAGCCTTGTGAATTGCCATGCATATAACTCCCATTTTTCAAGTGTGTAAACTGATGCCCGGAGAAGCAAGGTTTTCAAGCCAGAAAATGTTAGAGAAAAATAAGAACCCATCTCTGTGACTCTGTATCCTAATCTAGAGTCACATCTTGATATCACCTTGCCATTGTTCTTGCTAAACTGTGGCCTGTCTGTCTTCTATCTTTTCTCTCACTCTTCTTCTTTGTCTTTGTTAGTATTTTCTCTAACATGAGCTCAGTGCCTGTTGCTGGTAGACTCAAAAAAAAAAAAAAAAAAAAAAAAAGATAGGATAAACAAAATCCAGTCTGTGAAGGAGCTCATCAAAATATGGAATAGATAAGAAATTTTCTGGTCAGCTTTTCAGCTATACTATTCCTACAGAGCCATCCCCTCTGAAACCTCTTCTCTGGTCTCCTCAGCCTAGTTTCATACTTCTGTGCTCTGCAGCGTCTGTGACAGCCTCCAGCATGCTGACTGCTAACAAGCTGCTCTGTGTCAGGTCTGCAGCGTGATCTAGAGAAATGTCTGACCCCCCCACCGTGTATCCACTTCTCAGCACAGGACCTGATGAAAAGTGGACTTCTGTTATATTCCAGTGTGGTCTCAGTCTTCAGGGATGGCTGTAATATTTCTTCCTCGCTCAGGAGTTAGAAGATTTGGCTCCTTTGGTGTGAACAGACTCAGACTGAAGGACATCCTTTAACTTGAGGAAGATTGTGGACACACACAGTAGTCCAAAGAGACTAACACTCAGCATTTCTGTCAGGCAAATGATCACTCTAGAATAAAGTAAAGTTGGAGGGATTGGCAGTGAGAGAACTAATCATTTTTTTAAAGAAGTGGCATCAGTAGATTCTTAATAAAATCAAACTGCAACAAATAAAACAAAACCTCCCCTAGCTGACATTTCAGACCTGACATTAAAGAGTGTAGCCTTTTTTACTGTTCATCCATTCACTGATGTATTAAAGTTTTGGGGCTTCTCTCTTACCCTTGACCTATGATTGACATTTTTGCACGCTGTTCTCTGAATGATCTTCACAAACAGAGCTGGGGGATTACTTCTCGGCTTGCAGAGAAGAAAGAATACAGGCTCAGAGAAGCTGGGAAATTGCCTAAAGTCCATAGCCAGCAGCCTGCACAACTGGGATGTGCTCCAACGTCCTAAGCAGGGAACTTGCCCCGGGCAGGAGATAGACTTCCCATTGGACTTACAGCAGAGTGGAAGAGGAAAGCCATCTACACATGAAGATCTCCGTAGGGAATGCTGCTGAGTCATCTAAGTTATCAGTTTTTCCTTCATTTTCTTTTATAGAATAAGGCCAAGGGTTGAGGCCTTGGCAGACTGTCGCAGGCCACACACCTGCTCATGTTCCTTCCACCATCAGCTGAGAAAGAAATATGGAGAGACAACAGAACCAGCCCCTCACTGCTGGTTGCTATGCCTACCAGCTGTCTGGGCTTCTCTTCCTCCTCAAAGTCTCTAGTGCTGAAATTTCTCTTCTGTTCTCATTTTCCTAGTCCAGTTCAGCCACATCACCTCCTGTCCTGCCTCCTCCCTGGTCCCTATTCCTGTTTCTCGGCCCCCTCAAGTCTGTTTGCTCCTTGCACCTGAAGATGTTCCTTTCTAAAATTCACAACCCATCTGGACATTACCATTCTGAGAACCCTTCCGTGGTTTCTTTGGTAACCTGCCTCCTTCACAGGTGGCCTGGCTTTTCCTTAGCATTCACGCTTCCCTCATGATCCCTTGCTCTTTATGTCTTTGTCCAGTTCTGACCCTTCTAGCTGCCTGCCTGTGCTGCCATCTCCTTGGGCCCACTTCCTTATTCATCCCTCAGTGCCTAATTTCATAGTTTCGTTTGCACTCCTTGCACACCCTGTCCTTCTAGAGACCCTACGCCAACTACACAGGGTTGAGGTGATGAGTATCCCTCTGGTCACACACAGACTCAACCTTGAGCTCCTTTGGGAAGGGATGGTGTTCCCCTTGCCTCTGTACACCAAGAACCTGGCCAGCACTGCACCCAGATAGGCATCAAAAGATATTTTTAACAAATGAATAAGCAGGCAAATTAGCAAACAAAAATTCTTTGTAGCTGACTGAGAAACAACAGTTAGTGTTGATAGCACCAACAGATTTGTTGTCTCATTTTCAATATCTTTATTTAAAACCAAGACCTTATTTTTGCTTCTAAGCTTCTTGCCAATGACACATTCTCATAAATGGCTTCTTTCTGACCCAACATTCTCGGGGAGGTGAGACCTCATGTATAACTTTGCCATTTGTTTCTACTGATTTTTCATCAGAACTGCAGGAACTGCCTTCCATTGGTAAGATTCTAATATTTGCTGACAGCAGCAACTGGAGATAAGAGATTGTATTTTATTATCCATTGGCTTCGTTTTTATTGCTCTCTTTTTTATTTTCAGGAACATTTTTCAGCAAGTTAATAAAAAACACAGCCTGCTGGGCTAGGGACAGAGTCATTATTTGGCACAGAAAGAATTTGCACATGAGTACTCATGGAGAAAGGCTGGAGTAGTATATTTATTATTTCATTTCTGGCTACAGTGTTATTAAAAATCAGAATAAATATGCTGGTTTGTGTTTTCATCTGGCTGTTTTCTCCTGGCTTGATGGGAGTATAATCATTTTCAAGAATATATATTGTTGTTAATAGTTAAAAGACAAATATGGCCTAATATTTTAATTAAATATTTTGCAGAGAGAGATAGAAATAGAGAGACAGAGAGAAACAGAGAGACAGAGACAGAGATAGAAATGGAGGAGAGAGAAAATATACATGGTGCTGTGTTAGGAGAAATGAGCTTAAAATTTGGATGAGTAGCTGAGAGATTTAATGATCTCAAAGCTAAATAACTGGGCTATTGTTTTACTTGCTTCTCATTCCCATTGATATAAACAAACACTGATAAATAAATGGTTCAGTGAAGGAAGTTATTTGTTAACACACCTAGCATAGAAGGCTTCCAGAACCTTGGGATGGTTCTTGTTTCCCGTGGGACTCCTGCAGGGGGAACTGCAGCTAGCTCACACCCACTCCTGAGAGCTTCTTGTTCAAAGATTGCAAGCCAAGATTATTAAAATTCTGGAAGCTTAAAAAAATACAGTGGGAGTTTTTACACTAGAGAGATCAGCAACCACCATATAAATATATAAATTTACCTTCTCTTGCTGAGAGCTGGTTAGCCAGAATACTACATTGTGGAAGACACTATATATATATATATATATTTTTCCTTTTTACTTTATTATCCATTTCCCAGAAAGGGAAAATACGTAGGTTACAGTTTGACATTGTTGTGGGTTTCTGTGGACTAAAGCCAATTATTTCACCATTCAGAATCTGTTTTACAGTCTGCATAATATAAGAATGGCATCTACATCATAGGTCTATGGTAAGGTCTATAAAAAAGACAACACTCTTGTTCTCTAGTGGCTCCATAAACTTGAGCTTCCTCTTGTCATTACATGACAGCTCCATTTCTATGGAGTGGGTCATCTCATTGGATGAAATGCTGTCACCATGTTGTCTTGTGAGAAGCCATGCATGGTACCCATAGGCCCTCTCTCTTGAGTTGCACTGCCCTGGATTACGCAGTTGCTCTCCCTTGCTTACTCTTTTTGAGGCGCCAGCTTTGTACTCTTTGAGTTTCTGTTCCACACCTTTTGCTTACCCATGGTACACCAAGTCAGAGGATCATCAAATCCATCTTTTGTTTGATAAATCTTTGATGGTTCTTTTCTTTCTATAGTCATCTATGTGAAATCCTTGGCATAGTATGATAGGCTGTTCAAGAGTGGCATTTGCCTCCTGTTTCTGTCCTTCTGCCTCTGACTTCCTGCATGGACAGGACTCAGAGCTGTAATACCTCTGCAAAACCAGCTCTTCACATTGTTAGCTCTTTAACTATGCAGTTCCTTTATTTTTATTTTCATATTTTTTCTCTGCCTTGTGACCCAGCTCAGATTTTACCTCCTTCTGGAATTTGTTCTTGGTGCTTCAAGTAAATTTCTCTTCTGCTGGTTCTACAGGCCTAATTCTCTCTGTTCTTGTGCCTCTCATGTCCTGATTCAGCACCTGTGTTTGCATAGAGGCTGGATAGTGAGAAGTAGTTCTGTAGGCTTTGTAAAGGTGTCTCAAATCTTAGGTAGGGGTAATAAAATGAAGATATTCTTGGAGAGGAAACATTTTAAATGATTGTTTATAGTCAACTAATAATAGCAATTGTTTTACTGAACTCCTATGGTGTTCCAGGTAGTATACTAGGTATGTTCTACTTTATGAAATAAGTACTCCTTTCTTTGAAAGTTGACATATTGCATATTGTCCTCACAATCATTCTATAGAGTGCAGTGTGTGGGCATGACCCACCTCCCTATTAATGTTGCATAGAAAAAAGAAAGAAAGAAAGAAAAAAAAACAGGAAAGAATATACTTCTCTTTGGACTAAGAGGAAGCAGATACATATACAATCAAAGGTTTTGCAATTGCATTGTGCCACCAGTGAAGCTTG
>PVJA010001727.1:105794-120046 GCA_004027025.1 Myocastor coypus | reverse complement strand
TGTATTTGGTTTGGGTGGGCACGGGTCCTGAGATTGCCTCCTACTCCTTGTTGTTATCATTTTGTATGGAAGCGACCTCTGCACTTTGGTGGTGTTATGCTGTGTCTATGGGCGTTTGGTCTGGAGACTCCAAGGTGGTTCTTCTACAGAGGTTCCTGACTCTTGTGTTGGGGCTCTGGCTGCTAGCTTTTGTGAATTCCGGTGGATGTGGTCTGTAGGTGGAGGTGGAGCTTTGGGATTGAGTAGTCCTGGTAGCCTCGTGGAACAGATTGGTTGCCAAACGAGATATTTGATGGGTTCGGTGCTTGGGCTGGAGGGGTTGAATAAAACAAAACAAAACAAAACAAAAAAAAAAACAGGGGGGAGGGGGGCAGCGGGGGAGGGGATGGCCGGCTAAGTGCTACCGGGTGGGACTTGGTCTGGACTGGAACAGGAAGTTAGTCGCAGGAACGCAGAGGCGGGGCAGAGGGGCGCAGGCCTCTTATCCGGGGTGGACGCACGGGCTGTGCTACTGGCTGGGACTCAGTCTGGACTGGAACAGGAAGTCAGTTGTATCGCATTTAGTAACATTACTTATCCTCAGATTCAAATATTCCCATCCATACTGGAAGTCAATACTGAAAGTTATCATTATGGAACCCCTGTAAAACAGTGTGGGAAGGGAATTTCTGACTGAAGTCCCCTCTATAATTTGTTTCACAGATGTATGATTGAATAAGTCCAAAGTGATTCTCTTTTTGTCTTGCTCTTTTTAAATTTATTGCATGGGATTGAACATATTCTTATATATATATATATGATTAGAAAAGGTTAAAAAATAAAATGGGTAAATTTTCACTATGATACTCACATTTCTAAGGTGTCTGATTATGTGAGACACAGTTTCACTTAATGAATTGGAGGCTTCACAGGGAAGCCATTGACTGTGTGAGGACCTTTATTTAAAGATATTTAGGAAGAAACGTGAATAAACTCAAAGACCCTCTTCTATGACAACTAATGAAAATATAAAGCAGGATTTGTTATCTTAGTAAATGAGGTAGAGTGAAGTATGAATTATTTTATGTCAAAGACAATTTTCCCTACCCAGATATACCCAGATAGTGAAGCTTTAAACATTTGAAAAGTGACAGGCTGTGTGGATTTGCATATTATAGTTGATACATGGATAGTTTATTTTTTTAGTTCTAGTAGAGGAAAATCCTATAATGATCACATATGTTTATACAACAAACTGTTTCACTCCTCCTCAACACAACAAAATTTGCTATGAAAAACAATAGCTTCTAACCAGAGAAATGAACCAGTAAAGTATCCATGAACTTATGGTTTCTGTGGTTAATTGTTTTTCTGTCTTTCATTATTCTCATGTTAGGAATTAAAATGTAGAAATTACTCCAAATTGAAAAAAAAAATGTTTTACATACGGTGTTGCTATGAGGCAGAACATGAGACCGAAATATAATGCTTGTAATTTTCAGAGTTTGGTACCATAAGATGGTTACAGCGGTTTAATTCCAATTCTATTGATTCGCTACAACTAGAAAAGGTTTTGAATCTCTGAACCACCTTCCTCATCCATCTACATGGGAAGGTGAGATCAGAGAAGACTGCATGTGAGTTATTTGGAAAGTAGTAGGCTCTAAACGTATTGTCTGCTTTTTCTTACTGAGATGGTTGATGTTGAATAGGAAGTGTTAGCAGGCTATCTAAAAGTCTTGAAAGCATCCAAAATGCCTGCCACCTGAGGAATGGATGAAAAAGATGTGATTTTTTTTATACAGTGGAGTATTACTTAGCTATAAAGAATAATAAACTCTTAAGACTTCGTATATAAGTGTATACATCTTGAAGATACACTCATAAATGAAATAAACCAGAACCACAAGGGTAAATATCGTATAGTCTCTCTAGTGTAAGAACCAAAAAGAAAAAATAAAAGTGTAAAGGTATAACACAGTTAAATAGAAAGCGAGAATTTAAGGACAACGAAGAGAGCAAGGAGAAAAGCTAGGAAATATAGCTGATATCTGTCAACTAAGCAACTACCGTGAGGGTAGCAATGTGTAATACTAAAACCATGCTTGGAATACCTATCATTCTGGTGTTGTAAATGCATACTGCTTCTAATGTCATTTCATGTATTGCTATACTCTCAAGTAATGTTTAAAATAAAAGTAATAAAAGAAAACAAGAGACAAGAAAATAAAATATAAGATTGTCCTGCTACAATATTGTGTTAGGTTAGATTTCTAAATTTCTGTGTAAAAACGTGTAATTGTTTCTTTGGATTCTATAGGGATTTAAAGTTTAGAATATAGATGATTGTTGGAAGATACCTGTTGAATGTTATGTCTAAGGTGTTTGATATTCAATCAGCTAATTATATTAAGCTAAACTGCCTATGTTATAGGGTAATAATATCATTAAACTTCTCTTCTGGATGTTCAAACTTAAGTTTGTGGGCCAAGAGAGAGATGGCTCAGTGGCCTAAAGCGATCTCTGGCACCACATGCTGCGCACCCCCACCCCAGGGCGGGCTGAGCCAGCCATAACACAAGTAAATAAATGAGGTTTAAGAGAAATAAATAAAAAAATCTTAAAAAAAAGAAAATAAAAAAAAGAAAAAAAGAAAAGAAGGTCTACAAGGATAGCCAGTATTTTGGCCCTGGCCCTTTATTTTTCTTTCTTTTTTTTTGAGACGGTTTTTTATTTCATTTTTTTAAAGAATTATTTTATTATTTTATTTTTTTTCTTGTTTCAGAACTTTTGTTTGTTTATTTATTTATTTTTTATGGCTGGCTCAGCCTGCCCTGAGGGCAGGGCTGACGCAGCATGTGGTGCCGGGGATTGAACCACGGTCCCTGCAGCCGCCTAAGTTTTCCTAAACAGGCGCTTTAGACCACTGAGCCATCCTGCTGGGCCCTTTAAAGTCAGTGAGGACTAAGGACATAAGAGAACCTGTACTGCAACATCCTATAACTCAGTGGTATCCTAAACTTTCTGTTCAAAGATGATATCGGGCCACATAGGAAAGTGATGGGTTATGTACAGTGTGTCTAGGGAGAGAATCACCTAGAGAGCAAATATTCTCTCAGGCTTTCACAGAGAGCAAATTGTTCAAGCAATGGCCATGATTCTTCCAGATGGCTGACACTGACAACAGACCTACAAAATACTGTACATGGTTTCAGCATCCTGAGGGGATATGACTGACCTTGCCAGATACAAAAGTTACATGTTTTCTTATATAGGACTTGCTTTATCTTGGTCTTAAACTTCGAGAAGGAAAGTATAACCACAAAATATAAAAAGTAAAGCCATATTAATGTGCTGAGCTGTAAAAGGCTCAAGTCAACAACTTTTGACATTGCCAGTTCTGCTGGTAACCCACTAAGATTATGAACTATTGGACTACACTGGGATATTTTGTTGAACTTACACGACTACAATATTTGAACGACAATGGAACACTCATCTCTGACAAAACAAACCAATGAATGGGGATAAAAATGAAGCACCATTTTGTAGTTAAAAATATACAAATATATCTTTATACACAAAATGGGATAGATATGCAGCTACGAAGAAAGATTTGTATTAATAGTGTTTAGACAAGATATTATTTCTGCATCTTTACTCTGAATAACTACTATCAAGATAACAATATTCAGTGTATTAAGTGTTGTAATTGTCCTACTAACCTATTTTGAAACTCTCATTGGTATTTTTCATTAAAATTAATTAAAAAATAAAAATATAGAGAAATGTGTTATTAAAATCGAAAGAAAAATTTAAAATACAAGTATGTGTAATTTAAAAGAGATCATATTCTGAAGTATACTAAGATTTTCTCTAGTATCACCAATAGCAGAAGCAGTAACAACGCTGTCATTATGAGGCATCACTTTGACCTCTGTAATGCAGTTTCTATTAATCTATAAAATAAAAATGTGTTGTAAATTTGGATACTCTTCAGAAATAACAGATTAAAGAACTTTTAAAACATGTCTTTATTATCTTTATAAGGAGTATTTAGAAATATTTGTTAGGAATTGACTAACAAATCACTAAAGAACCATGATAATCAGCTTTGTTACCTGTTTTTCTAGAATCTGCTCCACATTGCTTTAGCTTTTAGGTAGTTTTAACTTCTGGTAGTTTAAGTCAAAAGAAGTAATATAGAAAATGTTAAGCAGCAATAGGTGCAAAAATTATAGATTGTATATATATATATGTTTTAGATAAAGTTTTTAATGTAAAAATCAAATATATAAACCTGATAATATTGAATATGCTCATGATAATTCAAATATAAATAGTAGCTAAGTACTGATTCTTGTCAGGCCATACATTCACTATTTAAAGGATGACTTTTGTAAAAACTATAGAAATTATGAAGTCTTTGAAAATGAATTTTCCTGAAATTATTAAAGGTTGTACATTTTGTCTTGTACCTTTCATGTAGTATTCTTGGTGCAAGTGAATCCACATAGTGGCTTTGTTTACACTCTTGGCACATGAAGATCTGCACAAATTGAGCTTGGAAGCTAGTGCATATATTGCTTTTATTTTTATTTTCTGACTACATAAAATCATTTTGCAAGAAATACACAATTTGAAGGAAACACACAGCTTCAGAAATAGAATAAATAATTCACCAATGTATATTTAATAATGTGTGCTTGCGCTTTATGATTCCTATTTTCAATTTAATGCTGCGTTTTTCTGGATTAAAATATCGAGAAGAGCAAGCATGTATATAAGAACTGGAGACCCTGGAAGTTGTTTCGGTTCTTTAAAATCTAATTTTTTCTTTATGGGGATGAACTCGCAGAATAAACAGATTTTTAAAATAGTTAACAGTTACCTTCTACTGAAGTTGTGTTTTCTTTTTATTTACATTGGTATAGTGATAAAAGTATCACAGCATTGGAGATTGGACTCAGGATTTTCTTTGTTTAAAGAAAGATAGAAGAATAAAACCACAATTGGTTGGAAGAATAACAGTTGAGCAGATGGATTTCCATCTCCACACCTGGATCACCAAGTCCTATGAAAGATGACTTTTACATAGCATGAAGTTATACTTGCATGTAGGGGAATTCTTAGGTTGATGCATTATTCTTAGCAGTTGCCAGAAATCTAACTTTACTCCTTTTAAATTACCCAAAAATATCTTTGAAATTAAATAAATATAAACAAATCGCTGTGATATAGGAGTAAAAGCCCTCAAAAATTACCAAATATGTATTTACTCTTTTTTTTGTTCTAAATACACAAGACAATGTAGATAGTGAAATCTATGTGTCAAATATGTTAGCCTGTGTTTAAATAAAGTCCCTTGCATGCAAGCAGTAAAACAATTTTCAGTATAGTTTATTTTATTTATTTATTTATTTATTTATTTATTTATTTATTTATTTATTTTGCTTTTTGAGTCAGGGTCTCACTGTGCAGTTCAGGCTGGCTTTGAGCTTACCTTTGTAGCCCAGGCTGGTCTCGAACTCACAACGATTCTCCTGCCTCAGCCTCCCAAGTGCTGGGATTACAGGCGTGAGCCACCAGGCCCGGCTAGTATAGTTTAGAGACTTTGTTCTTGCCTAGTTTTCAAATTTCCCCTTCTCTTGGCATGCGAGTTTGAGGGTAGTTTCTGTTGACATTTTACTGCATGCCAGTCCACCATACTGCATGCAGGAGCAGCTGAGACCCCTCTGCTAGGCTGGGCTGTTTTGAGCCATCCTTAACTGCTGCTGGACGAGCAGGTGGAGAGAGGGAAAGGGCAATGTAGAGACTGTTAGTTGGGAGTGGTTATACCTTCTCTGATTTCACAGCTGTGAGTCTTCTTTCTTCCAGAGCCCCTGTGGCACCCATTATTTCTTGTTCAGCTCCATCCTCTAGCCCATTCCATGAGCTGAGAGGGATATCTCCAATGCACTTGCAGTAAAATCCTTTTTCAAAATTAGTTGCTGCTTAGCCTCAACCTCAACCTCATGCAGATGCAGCTATGCTTTCTACTTCTGTGGGACCATTTAGATAATTCCTACATGTAAGGTCATGGAGTACTTGTACTTTTGACCAGCTTCCTTCACTTAACATAGTCTACATGTTCATTTGTCTTTGTACATATTGGGAGTTTTAAAGTCTGAATAATATTTCATTGTATGCATAGCCCATATTTTTATTCATTCAGCCTCCCTGTTTGTTTCAACATTTGCTAAGTAGTTTTGCATGACTATATGCATTTCTCCATTTATTCCAATTTATTGAGTTCATTGTTTTCATTTAATATTTTCATGTGTGTAATGTCAAAATTCATTTTTGTTATGCATTTTATGTATTTTGTATACTCTAGGTTTTCAGATGTTAACTTTGTAAGACACAAGTTAGATTTGTGGTTTGTATTGCTTTTAATTCTCTTTACAGTTATTTCTGCTCTATATTCATTACTACTTCATTGTACTTAACTTGCCTTTCTTTTTCCAGTTTTATAAATTGTGAAACTATTATTTATTTGGAATACTTATTTTTAATGTAGGGATTTTTTCACTGTAACCTTAATTCTAGTTTTGCTTTCCATGGATTACAATATTTTGTGCTTTTAATTTCATTTTTCTCGTTATTCTTTTTTGTTGTGGTGGTGGTATTTTCTTTTTTTGAGACAAGATCTCACTATGCAGTTTAGGCTGGCTTTGGTCTCACTTTGTAGCTCAGGCTGGGCTCCAACTCACAATGATCCTCCTGTCTCAGCCTCCAAGTGCTGCGATTGCAGGTGTGCACCACTATGCCTAACTCTTAGGATACTTTCCAAATTACAATTGTATATCAAGTGGTTGCTTAGGAGTATGTTGTTTAGTTTATACATATGTTTGAATTTTTATATATTCCTTCCGCTATTTCTAGTTTTCCACCCATTGTAGTTAAAACAACAACAACAACAAAAAAAAAAAAAACCACATTTGATGTAATTTCAGTCTAATTGCATTTTCTATAGAATATATTGTAGCTTTTATGTTATCAATACTGAAGAACAGTCAGTGTATACTGCTGCTTGTGGGACAGTCTATAATTCTTAAGTATTATTCATCAAATATACTCTCTATTTATTGGTCTTCTTCCTCATTGTTCTAATGTTAAACATGGACATTGAAAAACCCTATTGTCATTATTTGTTATTATTTCTTTCCTGGTCCTGTCAGTATTCACTTAATATAGTTAGGTGCTATGAAAGTGGTGGTTAACCTTTCTGTTGCCAAAAACCTGACACATGTAATTTACAGGAAGGCTTTTTTTTTTAACCTCATGTTTTCACTGGGTTCAGTCCAAAAGCAGTCAGCTGCCATGCAGAAACAGCATACAGAAGGTGCACCGCAGTATGGCAGCATGGTGCATGGCAGCTCTAGGTGGGGAGGAAGCAGGGAGGGATCACATATAGACCACATGGCTGTTCCTCCACAGTGTACCCAGAAGAAATATTGCCTCATAGAGCAAATGTCTTCATTTTGGGTTGGTTTCCATACACATGCATGATGCACTGGGTCTCTCATTCTCTTCAGATTGATTTCCTAAAACAGTAGACCCTGGGATTCTGGGCTCCTTAAAGGTCTTTTCTATAGAAGAATCATCTCTTTACTTCAGTGTGTAAATTTCTAATTAGTGAGTCCAATTTTGCCAGGTTCTTTTTCCACATTCATAATGTTTTGCTCTTTGTCTGTTTTCTGTGAAAGCCAGTCAAGTTCACAATCCAGTTTAGCTGCTACACTTGTGTATTTACAGTTATGATTGTTTTTGACATGCAAAAGCTTCACAGCAAGACAAGGTCCAGATTGTTGATTCTTTCAAGTATTACAAGTGCATTTTGATTTTTGTCCATGAACTCTTTGCCTACCCTATGTCTTCAAGATTTCTTCCTACTTTCTATTTGAGGAGATTTGGTGTTTCTGTTTTAATATTTAGATCTTTAACTATTGTGACTTCAGTTTAGTGCATGGTGATAGATCTGTGTTGTGATGTTCTGTGTCGGTGCCGAAAGGAACGACGAGAAACCCGATGAATTTAGTTCAGAGGTCTCTCTGAGACTTGTCTCTCTCAAAGTGAGCCTTGACCCACAGAAGAATATTACTTTTATTGAATACTAAAGGACAGCCTAAGGAATTTGCATAACTGCTTTGGGGAATGCAGACTAGAGACCACTACTTCTATCGCCATTTACCTCACAGTAGGTTAATACAAATGTTAATTGAAAACATTCTAAGGAGGGCATAAAAACCAGTATCTTCCCAAATAAGCTAAGAGACTATGATTGAGGAGCCATTAAAACAAGCTGTTTTCTGTCTCCTTGAATCCCAGGTTTCGGGTAACCCCAAGCAACCCATTACAGCTGACTCTGGGCTTTGTTTATTATCTTTCACTATCTAAGATGTTAATTCCTTACCTCTACAGACCTGGGTCAAGTTTTATTTTTTGGCATGTAGAGATCCAGTTCTTCCAGCACCATTTGTTAAAGAGGCTATCTTTCTTCCAGTAAACATATTTGGCCCCTTTGTCATAGATAAGGTGGCCATGTGTGTTTCTATTTACTTCTGCAACTTCTAATCCATTCCAGTGATCCTTAGGTCTATTTTTTTTCACCAATTCCATACTTATTTTATCACTGTAGCTTTGCAGTATAATTTGAGGTGAGGAATTATAATGCCTCCTGCCTTAGCTTTGCTGCCTAGGATTGTGTTTGCTATTCTAGGTCTTTTCTGGTTCCAAATAAAGTTTATGAATGATTTCTCCAAGTCTGTGAGGTATGTTGATGATATTTTCATAGGGATTGCATTTAGTCTGTATAAAAATTTAGGCAGTATGGCCATCTTCACAATGTTGGTTCTTTTTATCCAGGAGAAGGGAATATCTTTCCATTTTCTGAAACTCTCTAGGATCTCTTTTTTATACTCTTGCCCTTCAAGCTTCATACAGATATTCATACTAGTTCATGTACCTTAATAATACTATAAGATTTTACTAAATATTTACCATTGATAGCAAGCTTCGTGTGTTCATGTACTTTTATATTGCTCTTTGGTTTCCTTTTATTTCATCTTAAATGAGTACTTTTAGTATGACTCCTAAGACACATATAGAGTGATGAATTTCTTCAACTGTTGTATATTGAAGGCAGTTTTATATTTCCTTCACTTTTGAAGAATATTTTCTGTGGAATATATGGTACATTTCATTAGTATTCTTTTGTTTATTTCAGCACCTAGAATGTGTCATCTCTCTTCCTTCTGGCTTGCATAGTTTGTGCTGATAGCCTGTGGAGCTTCCCTTACATATAATGAAACGCTTATCTGAAATTGCTTTAAAAATTGCCTTTCATTTTAAACAGTTTGACTTTAGTTTGCCCCATTGTGATATTCTTTGGACCTACTCTTGTTGGGTTCTGTTTGGCTCCTTAAATCTATTCTCTGTTTCCTTCTCCAGGTTTAGAGAATTTCCTCCAATTATTATGATTTTTTAAATGAACTTTATGTATGTGTGTGTGTGGGGGGGTGTATATATATATAATATTATATTATAGTATATATGTATGTATGTCGTATGTATATCATGGCTAGTTTAGCCTGCCCTGGTGGTGGGGCTGGTGCAGCATGTAGTGCTGGGGATCAAACTATGTTCCTTGCAGTTGCCTAAGTAGCTGTTTTAGACCACTGAGCTATCTTGCTGTCCTCCAATTATTTCTTTGAAAGTACTTTCTGACTCTTTTTATTCTTTTTGGCATTTCAAATATATTTACTGCTCTATTCTTTTACTTTTGTGATTCTCTGACAAAGACATTTTGAGTGATTTCAAAGGTTCTGTCTAGGAGTTACAGTTCTTCCATTTATTTGACTAAATTTGCTCTTGAACACCTTTGAAGATTTTTTTAAATTCAGTTGTTTATGATCTCTCTTCTACAGTCTCTTGATGTAGGGCAGGCTGGCCTTGACCTCATTATCTAGAGCAGATTGACCTTGAACTTAGAGATCCTGCTGCCTCAATCTCCCAAGGGCTAGAATTACAGCTGTGTACCACCATGCTTCTCTTTCTCCTGGTACTTTCTTTTATCTTATGTATCATTTTAATGAGCATCTTTAGTCCTTATGATATTTGATTTTAAGTCCTTGTCAGGTCATTATCAACAGAGATAGCATCTAGTTTATATTAGTTTGACTTGTGATCTCTCCAATTTTCATGGTGCATAGGTGATGAACATGTTGTTGACAATGTATCATGATTCTGAAGCTTGCTTTGCTTTTGTCAGACACATGTTCTGTTGTACAGTCCCCTCTAGTGATCCTGTACAGTGTGACAAGGCACAGTTTTAGTTTATTCATGTAGTGATGAGCATAAATTACCAATACCTTGTAGTAGGCATGTGCAGCACATGGTCCACAAGCTCTGGACAGCTACAAATGCTCACCCTTAGCATAAACTTAGTGTGATTTTTAGCAGTATTCTTCACAACTTGATTGTGTAGTGCTTAAGCACAGACTGAAAGAATGGCAGTGGATTGCTGTGTAGAGGAGGCTGCAGTGTGGCGTGAGCTTTGCTGTGACCTCCTGTGACCTTGTGTGACTTCCTGTGACCTCTTGTCTCACAGATATGCTGCCAGAGGAGGTAAAATTTCATGCTAGCTGTTACATGTGCTTTTTCTGAGATGGGATGAGTAGAATACAGTGATTATTTTGGTGATAGTAAACTTCAACCCACCTGCTCAGTACCACTGCATCTTGTGAAGACATGCTTTGTTATAAAGAAGACATATATTTTCTTATATAATTATTAATTTAGGTTTATATTATTTTGTAAAATGATTTAGAAGGTAAAATACTTTTTAGCAGCTATGGCTTAGGGAATATAACAATGTATTGAATAGTCTTCTGGTATTCTGCTATATTGTTGTAATCACATATGCAAGGTTACTAATATTGGAAATGTTATAGTAAAAGTGTAAAAAGATACAGAAAGTTTTGTTACTTTCTTTTTTTTTTTTTTTTTCTTGTCTTTTTGAGACAGGGTCTCGCTATGCAGTTCAGGCTGGCCTTGAGCTCACCTTTGTATCCCAGGCTGGTCTCAAACTCACACTGACACTCCTGCCTCAGCCTCCCAAGTGCTAGGATTACAGGCATGCGCCACCACACCCGGCTTGTTACTTTTTTTAATTTATTATTTTTATTCTTGTTTCAGAACGTTTGTTTATTCACTCATTTTTATGGCCGGCTCAGCCCACCCCGAAGGCAGGGCTGGCGCAGCATATGGTGCCAGGGAACGAACCGTGGTCCCTGAAGCCACCCAAGCTTCCCCAAGCAGGCGCTTTAGACCACTGAGCCATCCTGCCAGCCCCGCGGCTTGTTACTTTCATAGATGAACTTTGTTATATATTTTATATCAGGGTCAGCTCATTTCTTCATCGCTCATTGTAGCTGATCAAGTCAGAAGTTTATATACCCACTTTCTACTGTGCCCTGTTTTGCTTGGGTGAAGATTTTAGGTAGAATGTTATATGGAGATCCAACTTTTATATTTTCTAATTTGTATTAGCCAGCTCCATCTTACATCCAGGATCATTCCCTTTAGCTTCTTCTAGGTTAGTTTCTGTAGTTTTATTTCTTTCCATCGTTCAGGCCGTGTTTTCTGGTTTCTCCCAGCAACCTTATTTCTCTGTGTTGGTGTCCGCACCCATGTACGATGCAGCTGTCTCCCCCAGTCTGTGCAGACCGACTTGCATGTCTGTAGACCCTTAAACTTTCAGGTCCTTAAGGATCTTTTCTGTGAAAGCTTCTGCTCTGTACTTTGTTTTTTTTTTTTTTTTTTTTTTTTTTGTCTTTTTGAGACAGGGTCTCACTGTGCAGTTCAGGCAGGCCTTGAGCTCACTTTTGTAGCCCAGGCTGGTCTCGAACTCGCACTGATCCTCCTGCCTCAGCCTCCCTAGTGCTGGGATTACAGGCATGCGCCACCACGCCCGGCTTCTGCTCTGTACTTTGGTGTGTACATTTCCAATTTAGTGAGTCTGATTTAGCCAGTTTCTTTTTTAGGAATTCATAATGTCTTGCTCTCTTTGTCTATTGATAACTGTTGTAAGCTGTGCATCTCTTTTCCTGATCTCGGTGGCTCTCAGACATCTAAAATATGCTACATCCTGTCAGCACTTTGAAACTGCTGATATAGAATCCAGTTCCGTAGGTAACCTCCAAGAAACTGAGACATTGTCCTGAGGAAAAGCTACTGTGCTGTACTTGTTGCTAGTTGCAACCCTGCTGCTCCCCCCAAGGAGGTAGCAAGTTGAAAAGCTGTTTTGTGCTAATTCACCTAAGCCTCTAGCTTATACTGTGTGCCATTAGCATTTGAAGACAGGCAGGAAAAGAAGTAGTCCATGGTCAGCCTATCTCAGAAACCAGAAAGAACATCAGGCTAATGCAGTGTTTCTTTTCCTTGTTTGAGTAATGATTGGCTCTTGGGATATTTTCCAGTGGCACCATGTGGTGAGACTGGCAGGGCCTGACACATTTTTCTCCTGGATTTAGAGTAACTGACTTTGCACTTATTTGAGTTTAGGGAGTCTCTCCTTTTGAGATTTCTAACAAAGGCAATTGATTATACATTGTTGAATCCATTTTCCTGTGATGGAGAGAGGAATTAAGACTTTTTGTCATATTCTTGTCTGGAATTTAATATTATAATTTCCCAAAATGCAGAAACTGTGTATTAGCTAGCTTTTCAATTGCTGGACAAGATATATAATATGCATAACATAAAGGAGGAGAAATTTACTTTGGCTCAGGTTTTAAGATACTTATTCAGTGGCCTGCTTGTTTCCAGGGAGAGAGCATGTGTCAGTAAAACTGCTTAGCACATGGTAGTTGTGAATCAGAACAGAGGTTGCCGGGCGTGGTGGTGCACACCTGTAATCCCAGCACTCGGGAGGCTGAGGCAGGAGGATCGGTGC
This sequence comes from Myocastor coypus, assembly GCA_004027025.1. Taxonomy (NCBI): domain Eukaryota; kingdom Metazoa; phylum Chordata; class Mammalia; order Rodentia; family Myocastoridae; genus Myocastor; species Myocastor coypus. The sequence continues at coordinate 107,070 of PVJA010001727.1, read as the reverse complement.
GAGTTCGAGACCAGCCTGGGCTACAAAAGTGAGCTCAAGGTCAGTCTGAACTGCATATCGAGACCCTGTCTCAAAAAGACAAAAAACAAACAAACAAACAAAAGAATCAGAATAGGGGTAGACCCATAGAGGAACTGACCAGGCACTAGATAATTTTCCTGAGTTTATACTTCCATGACTTACCCAGATATAATGAGCAGCGATCTTCACTGTTCTTCTTAATGGCTTTCAGATGAATAAAGTGGGCACTGTCAACTTAACGTTCAGATCCCTCCCCTTGTCAGTTTGATACCAAGACAGATACCTAATAAACATAAAGTCATAATTGTAACTAATGTGATATAGCTGTCTCAAATACAATTGAAAATGCAGGAATTTCTTTCCTAAAGTCTCAGTAGTTCCAGAACTTTTCAAAAGTCCAAGTCACAGTGTCTGGCTCTCAGATGTGAGCTTCTGTAAATATAATATAATATAATATAATATAATATAATATATAATCTTGATGTACAATGACACATGACAAATATTCCTCATATAAAAAGAAGGTACAGAGGGATAGAAAAAAAAAAAAAAAGACCAAAGCAAGAGCCAGGGCCAACAGGGCAAATGTTAGATCCTCTAGCTGCAGGTCCAAGGTCAAGAGGACTTGCGTGGCTCTTCTGTAGCTTTGGTGGTTATAGTTCACATGATCTCTCTCTTGGGCCAGTACCACTTAAGACTGTGAAGAAATATTCTTCACAGATGATTTATGGCCCTGGAGTCTCTGACTTCTTGGAGTCTACCTCTGTCCCTTTGGTGCCATTCCCACAATTTCATGCACTTCCCTCTGAGGCGCTCCTTGTCTGACTTCACAGGCTTCCCTTTGAAAGCTGAGTGAAAATATTTCTCACTCCCACAGCCTTTGTAGGTTTCATGTCTGTCCATCAAACTAGCACCATGTGGGCAACCACAAGGTTTCCTGCCATTATAAACAATTTTCAGGTGCCCTCGTACCATGACTCTAGTGATCTTTAAGAACTTGTACAGCTGAATGGAGTGAACTGGATCTCAAGGAACCAGTTTTCTAGCAGGAAGCCGAGTCACTTTTTTAAAATTTAAATTTAACAATGGTTATATTACATGTTTTCATCATCAGATCAGTTTAGATTAATAGATATAGGCATATAAGATTGATCAATTAAACATTAACACTTTCAATAAACATTACTTTTTTTCCCCCCTTTCTTTTTTTAACAGTTGACACATTGCATATTGTCCTCACAATAGTTCTACAGAG